>APFE030605262.1:0-13869 GCA_000404065.3 Pinus taeda
ACTTAAAAGGCAATAGGAAAGGTCCAAAAAGCATAAATCTAAAAAAAAGCATCGAGAAAAAAAATAGAAAGCACTGAGAAAAAAGCAATAATCAAACGTGGGGACTTGGTAAGCGGACTAATTTGACATCGAATAAGCTAAGCGGTAATGGGTGGTTCAAGTATCCGTTGAAAGAAAGTCTGTATAAATACATTCAATCTCACGGAAGTTCAAACATATTTTCTCCTCCTCCCTGCTTTATCCATGACCTGCTATGTCTGTGGGGTTGGCTGTCTCTGTGTGCTTTCTCTATCCATGGTCTATAATGTCTGCGAGGTTGGCTGTCTCTGTGCGGAATGGTGTTTGGCTTACTATGTCTGCGAGATTGGTTGTCTCTGTGTGGTTTGGTGTTTGAGTCTTTCTGTGTTTTTGTGTGGTCTGGTGCTTGAGTCTCTGTGTTGTATGGTGTTTGAATTTTTCAGTGTGTTTGAGTTATGTGGGTTTATGCGAGAGAGGAGGAAGAGGGAATTCGTTTTGTAACATTTTTCGGAGAAAACAACTTCAAGGGCAGGGCAATTGCATTTGGTTCATCCCTTGGAGTTACTTAAGGTTTCTGATATTCAGGTATGTTTCATCTGATCTCTGGTATAGGGAGCAATTTCTTTATTATCTACTTTCTTTCCATTTACATTGAAATTTCCTTGCGATATTGCAAGTTGCAACCGCCACATTTGAACTCTGTTTTATTTGATGTTGCTTTCATTAAAATTTCCTGGTAATGAAGATAGCAACCGCCACATTTGAACTCTGTTTTATTTGTTGCTATTATTTCATCTGATCTCTGTTATGAGGAGCAATTTCTTTATTATATACTTTCTTTCCTTTTGTACTAAAATTTCCTCTTGTATGATGAAGATAGCAATGCCATTTTATTTGTTGTTACTATGGAAATCTGTCATTTGAACTTTCTTTTATTTCTTGTTGGTATTGTTCAAACCCTGTTTCAATGTACAATTCCAGTTATGTAGAAATTGTTCCATCTCTGTTCAAACCCTATTCCAATGTATAACTTCGGGGATGTAGAGATGCCTCTAGCTCTTTTCCTCTCAGTGATTTATTAAATATAGCTTCTCGCTAACCAAAATTCTGGGTGTTTAACATATTTGATTTTCTATTAACCATATTGCATCATCATTAAATCAAGTCTTACATTTAACAGAACTATATGAGTATAAGTCGCCTTCCTTGAGAATTACTGTTTTTCTTCTATTAGATTAACCCTAATTTAGCTAGCTTATTTCTTGATTAATTGAAGAAGCCTGTTTACCATGTGTTTTTATCAGTTAAACCCCCGGTTCATTAATTTGCTTCCTCTTTAAGTTTAACTGCATGTTCTGCTCTGCTCTACTTGTCTTGCTTTGACTAATAGGAATGAAAAACTTATTGCAGATGGGTGCACTTGTAATATGGCCTTTTCAGCCTCCTACTACCATCTTCATTAATTTCCTTAAATTCAGGCTTTTTCTTGATGCATATTGGAAAGATGGAAACCATTATTGAGAAGCTTGAGGTCAAACTAGGAACCATTCTTGGAAAGCTTGAGGTCATCAGATCTAGTATCCTCGGCCCCCCACCTCGGCTGCTGGGTTCTGAGCAGTGTTTACTCCACTTGCAAGCATTACAGGGCACATTGCCATGCCCTTTTTCATTGACTTGGATTTGCATATCATTTTCCGTCTTCTTGGTCTCTGGGGTCTCCGTCTTTTTATCAAATCTGCTTGAATTTCCAATCGGGTGATTACGTGCAACTCAGCGTCATTCTCACTTCTTTCTTCTTCTTCGTCTTGTCCCTCTTTTGTGTGATCCTTGAAGATGGACGTGACTACCATCTCGATGGGTTCTTTCTCCTTTACTGATAAATCATTAGAAGGTACGTGAGCTCTGTTCTATTCTGGCTAATGTTACCACTGGTCAAACCCTACCCCAAATTACAATTCTAGGTACGCACAGATGTGTTTTAATTTAGTTTTTATTAACCCATTTTAACCATGCTTATGTTAAATTTATCGGTACACACAGATTGTTTTAATTTAGTTCTTATTAAAACAATTTCAATATTGTTTATATTAGTTTTATATTTTTCATTAAACCTCCTGCATCCTGCATATTAATTTTTTTCATTTAAATCGACACTAATTTTTCGTTAAACTCCTGCATCCAGAATGTTAAATTAATTTTTTTGACTACCGTCGGTAATCTTCCTAACATGAATCTAATCAACATGTTTGTAATTTAGCCTGGCCTGGCCATCATTAGTTTGACCGCCACCCTGTTTTATGAATTCCTGGTGATACCAAATTAATTAGGCAAAGTATATTCTGTTAGTTACTTTCTGCTGTTTTAATTGTGTGCAAATATTTCTAAAGATTAGAATGTTTGTAATTATATATGTTCCCATAATGATAACTTTTGCATAATATTATATGTCGCAAGATAGATACAAATTGATTGCTGCCATGTGGTAGAGTTTTATACAAAATACTATATCTCGCAGAATAGATACAAATAGATTCATGCCCTGTAGTAATATCTAGAGTATATTTTTATTTTCTTATTTATCAAATTTGACTTTTGATAAGTTTTTTTTGGTTGCTCGTAATTGTGTGTAAATATTGTTAAAGTAGTAACTGTGTGAATTACTAAAAAATTTTGGATTTTTTATTATATTTTTTCTAAAATATAAAACAACTAAACATATATATATTTTTTATATATTTAAAAATATATTGTTTAATATAATATTAATTTAATATTAGTTTAAAATATTAAAACAAGGGCTTTTTTTTAACCACCTAAACCTATGATTTAATAGGTTCGACATTATAATTTCTTATTTATTAGTAGATTACCTATCATTACCTTAGTCTTTGTTAAGTAACTAGGACAAATCCATACCCAACCCAATACAAAGGATATTAATAATTACAAATAAATGGTATTAAATGGCAATGGGATTGGATTCTAGTCCAGAAGTTGGGAACTTTCGTGAAGTGCCAAACAATTTCCGGTGGACCACCAATTTCATTCAGTGCTTCCTCCTGCGCCATTTTCTGTTGCAAGACCACTGAAACTATTTTCACAACGTCGATAACGAAGTTGTACATAAAGTTAAAAATGAGACCAATATAAGCGAAAACTCAAATGAGATTACAGAAATGTGGATGTAACTGTTAATGACGCTGAGAAAATAGTTGAGACTATGTGAATGAGGATGATTTGCAAATGTGAATGAGGATGATTTGAAAGATAAGGAAGCAACACAACTGGATCAAACAAATCCTTCAATGAGAATGGGAAAAAACTAAGGATGACCCAGAAGAATCAACACACACAAGACCTTGTGAGGCCGAAGAATCAATACACACGACCTTGTGAGGCCATTGAAACTGGATCAAACAAATGAAACAAATGCTTCAATGAGAATGGGAAAAAACTAAGGTTGACCCAGAAGAATCAACACACACAAGACCTTGTGAGGCCGAAGAATCAATACACACGACCTTGTGAGACCATCGAAAGTAATAGACACAAGCTGGCAAGGCCATTGAAAATAAGGAACCTAATAGACACAACCTGCTGAGGCCATCGAAAGTAAAGAACCTAATAAAAAACTGGAGATTCCCAGGGAAGCGCCTAAAGAAGCTACTCCTGAGAAACAACCATCTCTTACTGTTATCTCATTCCATCCTGTCGAGGCCATCAAGAGTCCGAGGGAAGTGTCTAAAGATGATATTCTTGAGAAAGAAAGATCTCCTGCTGTTAACTAATTCCAACAATTGTCTAGCACTCGGAATACATTCACAGGTATATCGCGTTTTCACCTTTCCAGTTCTTCCTTTCGGTTTAGATTATTCTTGAAAGTTCGTGATTCCAACACAATGTCCTTTGGTTCTGCATTCAGTCAATGCCCTTTGGCTCTGCATCTAGTCTATGGACTTTTAGTGTGCCCTTTGGCTCTGCATCTAGTCTATGGACTTTTAGTGTTACAGGGTCATTGCTAAGTACAAAGGCAACTAGCACTGAGCAGTAATGGGTTATGGCCATCATGTACTACCAATGGTGGTGCTTCTGTTTAGCAATTTGGAGCACAATGACGGACAACGTTACAATCAGTGGAAGTGGTTTGATAGCTTTGTAGGAAGTGCCTGTAGAGACGGGGGGAGGAAAAGAGAAAATTGTTCACAGTTTATGCTGCCTTGTTTGAGTATATAAGTGAGGGTTGAAAGAAATGTGGCAAGGGTGAACTTAAGGTCACTATTTCTGCAATAGAAAAGCAAGGCTTGTTCTAAAGGTAATTACAGATTAGTCCTTAATGCCGGTTTGTTTCTAGACATGAAGTTGAGCAGTATAGCCAAATGAGGTATCAATTTTGTCTGCGTGAACATTGCTAGTGAATCCGACGCAGTGGAAGCTAAGCTACTTTTGGGCACAAATGAGTTATCATGAACAGTGCTAGTGAATCCAAGACAGGGAAAGCTAATCTACTTTTGGGCACAGGTAAGAATTCTAATGAGAATCATATAACCGTTTCGATTACTGGAAATTGTCAAGAGAAGATGTTTTATTAGACTATGTTATCTGGTATATAGAGCAAAATCCTCTCTCAAATTTTCTGTGGCAGCTAGCAGCTAGAGTGTTTTCCTCGGCTTACCTATCTGGAATGATGAAATATATTCACATTAGGGCTCCAATATGTCAATGCTGCCAATTCTGTATTATACATTGCTACCAATTCTGTATTATACATTGCTAGAACCTCTGTTGAACACTGCCTGCTAATGAAATTCTAGTTAGAGCTTTTATTAGATTCAGTACATGTTGAAATTAACGGGTTATACTTAGTAGTCAATTGTAAACATGGCGATGAATAACTGAGAATTAAAAATCCTAATTACAAATTCATGAGACTATGTCAAATCCTACAAACCTAAAAACTAATCAGAAATTAATTCACTTAAAATAGTCATATATATATGACTGCCATGTTTAATTTTTAAATAAAATTGTACCTGCTAATTCAAGTGTTCAGAGGCTTAAATTGACATTGTAAAGAAGTTTGAAAGTTCAAACAGGTCCAGACGAAATGCTATACTTTGAATCTGATAACTTGAGAGCCTGATCGTCAACTTTGAATCTGATAACTTGAAAAGCGGATAGTCAGATGTTTCAATCTTTTCAAACAATAAACCAAACTTTAATCTTACAACGACCAGTTTGCAACATATAATATTCATTATCAGAGGAATAACATGTAATATTTTTTTCAAGATTCTATATTTTTATTATTTAAAATGCGCTTTTGAATATATAAATAAATAAACCATATAACTTGATATCCTATTAAATTTAAGATAATAAAATCCAAAAAAAATTGCCAAAAAGTCAAAATCATCTCCTAGTTGGACTAGGCCAAAGAAAACTAGAACTAATTCTGACATTTCCAATACATCATTGTTGTTCTGAATTCTTGGTTTTTATTAGAATATGCAACTGAATGTGGTGGAATTGCAGGATGTATTACGTTATTATGTACGTTGGGATTCCTCCAAAACCGTATTTTTTTGGATGTGGACCGTGGTAGTGACTTCACTTGGTTCCAGTGTTATGCTCTCCACGCACAAGTTGTGCCAACGCATGCAGCTTAGGCCAGTCTCGGCATTGCTTATTTCATTTTAGTGATTTGAGTAGATTGCATTCATACAATGCATAGTTAAGGTAGCATACCTCTCCCACTTGCTGACGATGTGCAGTACTTTGCTGAATTCTGTTTCATTCCCTGATATTATGTTTCCTAATTTTTTTAATAAGCCTAGTTAGCCTAACGATTCTTCGCTGAATTTTGTTTCATTCCCTGATTTATGCTCCCTACTTTTTTTTAATAATCCAAGTTAGCCTGCTAGACAATGACCAATATTTACCGAATTTGTGTTTCTTTATGTTTTTCAGTTTAT
The DNA here is from genome assembly GCA_000404065.3 of Pinus taeda. Taxonomy (NCBI): domain Eukaryota; kingdom Viridiplantae; phylum Streptophyta; class Pinopsida; order Pinales; family Pinaceae; genus Pinus; species Pinus taeda. The sequence goes on from APFE030605262.1 coordinate 5,991, forward strand.
GTTCCCAGGGTTTTAATAAACCAAGTTATGAGCTTTCTCAGTCTCAAAGTTGATTATGCATTTGGGTTGGTACCAGGCCAATCACACTTGCTAGCAATCGCTGGTACTTTTCCAAGTTTATGTTCCCTGAATTTTTTGAAACTCTGATTTTTAAATATGTGAAGTTATTAGCCTGCCGAATGTCAGAGTTGGCTCTGCATTTTGGGTTAGTAGCCCATGCATTGCTTGCTTGCATCTGATCTCTGCTTGTTTATGCATGCATTCGAATCTGGCAATTAGCATTCTGAATTTCTAGATATTCAGAATATTTGAGGTAGAAATCACGGATATTGACAGGACCAAATTGATACATATGGAAGTTTTTATCTATTTGTTTTATGTTCTGTTCCCTTTTTGCATTTCTATCTTTTGGATGTCTTAGGCACTTCCTTAAGTTACTTGAGTTACTGTAATAGATGTATTTGACTCTCTGCATTCTCAGCTTTTTCGGTTATAAGTCGACACTTATTATTTCTTTGAGTCATTTTATCTTGGGTTTTGCAGTTTGATGTATTTGATTCTCTGCATTCTCAGTTTTTTCGGTTATCAGTGGACACTTATTATTTCCTCAAGTCATTCTATCTTGGTCTTCTGTGCAGGGACCACATCCCTTGTACAAGCCAATGAAAGATTCCTTGGTGCCAGACAAGGATCTTCCGTGTGCTGCTGTGCAGGCAGGGAGTGTCCATAATCACAACCATAAAGGAGCTTCTCAATGTTGAGTATGCCGATCATAGGTCGTTTATAGGAGTCCTTGTTAGAGATTTTGTTTGGGTCTGGCTAACCACTCAAACTTGGTTGACAGAAAATTCTGTTGTTTTGGGTATGTGATGCTTCTTTTAATTAATTTGTTTGTGTAAACTTTAAAGTGGAATTCATTTATTTAAAACAAATTTTAAAACTGTGAAAATTATTGAATTATGGAATCTGATAATAGATTTCGGAAATGTCACTACATATTTTAAGAAGGCCTGATAGACCGCTCCCTGGTATGGGGATGTAGGAAAAGAAAATGGAAAAGGTGTTTCAGGTGAAGACCTTACTGGTCATGGTAGGCGTATAAATAAATTTAGGTGATATGACAGGTGTAGATATGACCACCAGGGATCTTCAGAAAAGCTCCCTGCACGCATGGATGGTGTTTTGGGTATTGTCAGGACTCAGTGGTATGGTGAGTCTTCCATCTCAATGGGCAAAGCAATGCCTCATCAAGAGATGTCACTGTATTTTTGGTGGAGGACTAGATGGGGGATGCATGTTCTTTGGTGATGATCCTGTATCCACCTCAGCCATAACTTGGTTACCCATGCTTGGCAGACCATCTATGTAGGATCAAAATAAATCCACTTTATCAGCTTGCTCTGTTTTTTCAATTGAAAGTTCAGCATAATTTCCTATTTTGGGTATTGTCAGTGGTATGGTGAGTCTTCCATCTCAATGGCAAAGCGATGCCTCATCAAGAGATGTCACTGTATTTTTGGTGGAGGACGATATGGGGGATGCATGTTCTTTGGTGATGATCTTGTATCCACCTCAGCCATAACTTGGTTACCCATCCTTGGCAGACCATTTATATATGCTCAAAATAAATGCACTTTATCTGCTTGCTCTGTCTTTTCAATTGAAAGTTCAGCATAATTTCCTGAATACCTTCCTCAACAAATAAAAGTGTCATCAATATAATTTCTAGCAAATCGAAGTTTAGTTTAATTTCAGTCTCAAGGAACATAATGTAAAATCATTTGTCAGTCTCACCGACTTACTTTTCTTGAATGCTCTGATTCGTAAGTGCCTTTTTGTTTGAATTCATTTGTGTGCTGATTATTCCATTGTCCCTAAAATTGTCGAAACTGTATTAGCTCCGGTTTGCTCTCCTTTCACATGCTTCAATACAGGAACCTTGATTGTATGGATGAGACAAAATTCCTCTTTATCCACACCACGGTCATTTTAAGCTTCAGATTATACACAATGTTTATCTTTATCTTTATTTTATGTTCGACTTTACAGACTAAATTTGTACTCTAGAGTTTCAACCTACTCAGACACGTTTGGGATGCATGTTTTTTGGTGATGATCTTGTATCCACCCCAGCCATGCTTTGGGTTTACCATCCTTGGCAGACCATCTATGTAAGATCAAAATAAATCCACTCTCTGTTCACTCTGTCTTTTCAATTGAAAGTTCAGCATGATTTCCTAAACATAATTCTCAACAAATAAAGTTTACCACATATCAGAATTCATGTTTAACTTCAGTCTCAAAAAACATAGCATAAAATCATTTCAGTCTCACCTAGCTGCTTATCTTGAATACTATGATTCACCAGAGTCTTCTTGTTTTCAATTCATTGTGTGTTGATTATATCCTTGTCCCAGAAATTGTGGAAACTGTATGAGCTCTTGTTTGCTCTCATTTCACATGCTTCAATACAAGAACCATAAAGAGTCTGGATACGGTTATTCATCTATAGCCTTGGATGGGAGAAAATTGCTCTATCTCTACACCATGGTCATTTTAGGCTTCATATTATTCACAATGTTTTTCATCATAAGTTGGTCTTCTAGAGTTTCGCCCTACTGAGTCTCAACATCTCCAATTAATTCCTGTAATTATGGTTTCTGTGCACTGAGATATAGCACTAAAACCATTATCCTTCTTGTTTCCTTTGGAAAGTTCTTGTTCCTCCTTTGCATGTGCTGTTTATCTAAATAAGGAGGAGCAAATTGGATATGTTAATATCAGACTTATTGAGAGCACAAATTATAAAAATTGTAGCTATCAGCATGTTATTAGTATCCTGAATGCTTCCTCAAATTTGTGAAATGTATCAGATCTATTCCAGAAGGTTTATTTGGTCGTCAATTTAAGCATGCGAAAGCTTTGACATACCAGTGAGAACTCTCTTTTTCCACCAGACGAGATTGTAACGTAGGATAACATTCAAGGATCAACGTTATGAGTCTGCCAAAGAAGATATTGCCGCAAACGCTATTTATTGATTAAGTCAACCATTGCTATCATTTAAAAGAATAATAAATGCCACGATAAAAAGAAAACAACTGATAAATGGGTATCAATGCACAGGAAAAATCTAATGTCTGCTTGGGAATAATAAATGGCACTGCAATAGGTAATGTGGACACAAATATTCTTGGAATTGTTGTCTGTCTGTGTTTTTGTCTGGCTGATTGTTTTCCAAACATCTCATGAATGACCTTGGGTGGGCTTGTATCCAGAGCAGTTGAGGCATGCTCTCAATCTCGATGTTGGTGATGTTATTAAGAGAAAGTAACAAAATTGTTTTTCATTTGCAGATATATCTTTGCAAGGGCACCTTGTGGTTTATGACAATGAGAAGTGGGCTTGTATCCAGAACAGTTGCGGCATGTTCTCAATCTCGATGTTGGTGATGTTATTAAGATAAAGTAACAAAATTGTTTTGCATTTGCAGATATATCTTTGCAAGGGTACCTTGTTGTTTATGACAATGAGAAAAACCAGATGGGCTGGGCTCATACAGATTGGGAGAGGGATCCCATGTTCTGAACCTTTTCCATATTTTATCTGCCAATCTTATTCTATAATATTTACTGCAATTTTTTTTTTTATTTTTCATAGTGTAATTTTCTTATTTTTATTTTTTATTTTCCATATATAAATTTGTGCAAGAGATATAGAAAACTAAGAATTAATAACTAACTTTTCCTAAGTGTAACTTAAATTGCATTTTTTATTTGTCAAATAAGCTGAGTAGTTATATTTAATTTTTTTTTGAAGTTGCATTTTAGAAATCTTTCCTCATTTATACCTAGTACTACATCACTGCTTCCTCTTCTTTGTGTCTTGTTATTCCCTCTGATAAAAGCACTACCAATGATGACCATGTTTTGGAGTTGAACAGAGAAACTTTTTCCCTTTATTATTTTTACCTTCTCAATAAACAAAATAAAATGAAATAGATTGGTTGGGTTGCTCATATGATATATTGCACTCATATTTAATGATGTTTAATATATGTTTGGTTTTCACACCCATACTTATGTATGATACTAAGCAACATGTAGATATTAGAGAAATTGATTATATTTCCCAACTTGAATATTTTCTTTCCTTTGTCAGATTTTAAACCTCATCAACCATAAAAGAAATAATTAGAAATGAAAAACCTAAAACTTTTTTAATTACAATTAAAATATTTGTAATATATATAAAATACAAAAAATACTGGCAAAGAAATAATTAGAAATGAAAAACCTAAAACTTTTTGAGTTACAAACAAATTAATTTTGTAATATATATAAAAAAATACAAAAATTATTTGTGTACAATTAATTATGATAGAGCACCAAAAAATACACATAAAAGTACAATTTGCATTGAACAACCCATTAGTACCAAGTATTTTTTCTCTAGTAAAAGAATATAGTGACAAAAGGAGACTTGAATTGCATTTAATAGCCCATGAGAGCAATTAATCTCTTAAGGAAGAAGTGTAGGGGAGAGACTATTGTTGTGCAGGGACCAGTAGTTGTTATAATTCTCGTCCCACACATCCATCAAAACATGACAAAAAACATTGATAATTAAAACATAAATAGATAATATTAAGTTATATAAGTTATTCAAATATGTCCAAAATGGGTCCAGATATTGATTGGGCTTACCACTATCCAACACTAGCCTTTAGTATCACAATTTGACGAAACATCCTATCCCAAGTACCTCCAAATCTGATTTAGAAAACAAGGCAAAATTAGCAAGCAAAACTTCCATCCCATACTATCCAACATGACACATATCACATCAGACCAACCCCAATAAATATAAAGTGGAGAAACTATGACCAAAGTTCATTGCTACCTACACAAGAATAGAGAACGTATATGTCAGCCATAATTGCATATATGTTCATAAATGGAATTGCTCAAAGCAATAAATTACACCAACACACAAGATTCAAGAATTAAACACAAAATAAAGCACAAGGATCAACCATAAGAGTTTATCAGCCATTGGATGACATCCAAATCAATCCACAACACATTTGAATTTGGAAACAAGAAATCCATGTCAATCTTCTCTTCCAGTCAAATTCAACAACAAAAATCTATAAATCCACCTCACAATTGCTTCATAAACTTTCATTCTACTCATCTGCAGCTGAATTCACTCCATCAGAGAATGTGCACATTGTAATCAGGTTTGAATAATTCAAGTATTTTCTTTCTGTTTTTTTAAATCTTCCAATAGTTTACAGTATAGACCTCATTTTTTTTCCTTTATTTCTTTTGGTTATTTTTAATCTTCCAAATCTTCCATTAATTTACCATATGAAAAAATTGTGTGCAATTTAGCTTCTGTTTGTGAAATTGCACACAAAAATCCATAGCATCAGAATCAACAAAGAACAAATTAATCATGCCCAACATGCAAATTAGCTTCTGCGCGTGAAATTTGAGTCTGTGTGTGAAATTGCAGAAAAAAACCATAGCATCTAAGTCAATGGAGAAAAAAATTAATCATGCCCAACAAAGGCAACAGAGACAAAGATACCAGAGCATATGAGTCAAAACACATAGGCCTGATATTTCTATCAAACACATAGGTTTGATATTTTTGTCAAAATAATGTTGAAGTCCAGTCTTGCCATAATGTGAAAGTCTAATATATAAGGTAGTCTTGCTATAATGCGAAAGTTTAATGTATAAGGTAGTGAAACAGGTCTTGTGTTTTGTGCTTGTTGAATTGTGAGTATGGATTAGATCACCTATGAAAGGTGTTTTTCATCAACAGAGTCAAACTCGCAAATTTTTCTCTGTGACTCATCAAAGGTGCCAAATTCACTCATTCTCTCTACTCCATGCATTTTTCTCTCCCACAATCACTACAAGCCACAATTTGAGATTATTGTTTCACAGTGCAACAAGAAACTATGGTTTCATCTCAGTGATTGTTACAACATCTTCTCCAACCCAAGAAGCACCTCTGCATGCTCATCTTTTCATTTTTCTCTTCTGTTAGGGTTTTAGGCACTGTTTTTAGGCTTGTTTCACTCTCTTTGTTTATGTATTTATTTTCTTTTTCCAGGAATTTTAAGGTTGCGTCACAATAGCCATAAACTAGAGAATACCATAAATTATAAATTGTAAAAGAAAACCAACTTCTTTGTGAAATTGCATACAAAAAACCATAGCATCTAAGTCAACAAAGACATAAAATTAATCATGCCCAACAAAGACAATAGAGACAAAAATATGAGAGCATTTGAGTCAAAACACATAGGCATGATCATTCCTTAATCACAACAATTTGGCAACTTGTATGCAATAATGTGGATGTTTGGTCATGTCATGCCTCTAAGAAAAAATGAATAAATTTGTTTTAAAACCACTTGGAAGATTCTGGTTTATTATAAAAGGAAACTGTAGTATGTTAGTTTTCAGTTAGTTGAGACATAAATGGAAAATGAACATAAGGTAGTTACAATGGAGGAGACATCTTCACAACTGCTAAGGAATTCAATTATGCATGAGCAACAGAAGCCTCTTCCATTGCGATGTCAAGGCTTTAGTTATCATTTTAAAGGAGGCATGGTGGCAATTGTTATGGTAATTCCCTCTAAAACTTCTACATCTCAAAAGACTAATCATTCTGAGTCAAGTCAAAGGAGATTTTCATTACAATCTATCATAAACTAATAATTCTGAATCAAATCAAAGGAGATTTCTGTTACTATCTATAAAGAGAGAGTCAACATGTTAGCAGTTAAACTTGTGGCACAATGCAGAATTGGAAGCAGTTGTAGATGACAATGTAGAGAACTGGAGTGTATTAAAATATGGTCAAACACTAAAACTTTTAGTCACCTTTTTCAGTGAACTTAACAACAAATGAATTTAAAACTGATTTCAATTAACCAACACCTATTCCTAACATTTGTAAGGAGACAATTTTCAGTACCCTTTCCTTTTTTTTTGAGGTTGGTCGGGATATTATGGATTTGATGCCTTGCTTAGGATACATGATTATGTTCAAGCTAAATTTAGGTTTGATATTTCTTTCAAACACATAGGCCTGATATTTTTATCAAACACATAGGTCTGATATTTGCGGATGGAGATTCAAGTTGATGCAAACATATAAATTTGGTATTCAAATATATGTAGGTTGCAAGTATTGATTAACCTATTCATATTTAAATTTCAGGAAATAAATAAGACTGGGTTTTTATTATGCAGGTTGCAATTATTTATTACCCTTTTAATATTTAAATTTCTAATTGAAATAACACTGAGTTTCTATTGTCGAAACAATTTCTGCTCATAGAAATAAATTTTAACGATTTGCATGTTGTTGCAGCCATGCCACGAGTTTCAATTATAGATTGTATAAGGAATAGGAAGAGGTGAGGGACCAAGGGTGCACAATTGTGATGCACTTCATTGTAAGAGGAAATGGTTGATGATGTCAATGCTCCATGCAATGATGTTGATAATGCCCATGTGGTGGTAGATCTTACTGTCCATTCATCTACCCAGAGCCACCCTCAACCACAATACAAGGTGCAAGCTCAACGAAGAAGATCAATGCCATAAGAGGGTGGAAAAAGGAAGACATGCTAGGTGCAATTGACGACATAGAGTTCATGGGATATTCAATACATGCATTTGCAAAAAAACATGGAATTGTAGCCTCAGGTATACATTATTGGATTAATGGGCTCACTCCTACAAAGCATAAAGGGCATGTTATTGTTATGAATGTAGAGGAGGAGGCCGCGATGGTTGTGTGGTGTAAGGAAATGGCCCAAATGGGACATGGGTTAGAGTTGATACAA
>APFE030605269.1:0-17259 GCA_000404065.3 Pinus taeda
GTGTAATGTAAATGAGGTTGCCCCCTCGAAGAGGCTGAATTCTGTTTATAGGCTTCCATGAGGGTCCACTTGATGTTGAGGCCAACTTGTCCATTGGTACATATGCATGGGGCCAACCTAATCCAATATACATGAGTGGGTACATAAATTCGAAAACCAACTTTTGATTGTCCAAATGAGGTGATATTTAGGGCAATTTTGGTCCTCTTGAAAGAGGAATTCACTGCAATCATCATCTATGTCATCTGAGATGTCCAAGGTGGAATTTGACCACAATTGCTTAATTTTAATACTTCCTCTCAACTATGGAGAATTCCACTTGCCAATATCTAACCATTGATCATACATCCCATCTCAAGTATCTCATCATCTCAGATCATCGATGTACATCTCTTGCTTATTCCTGCCTATCTCTTGACCTGCTCATATGTTGAATATTCTCGAATCTAAAAGAAGAAGAATTTGTTACTGGAGGGGAGCTTAAGCTACCACCCTCTATTCATCAGGATACAACTGGGAACCTCTGCCAATCGGCTACTACCCATAATCTCTGTTAACGAGCTACTACCCAGAATCTCTGTCAGCAGGCTATTACCCAGAATCTCTGTTAGCGAGCTACTACCCAAAATATATGTCAATGGGATACTATCCGAAAATATGTGAATGGGCTACTACCTGGAAATATGTCAATGGGCTACTACCTGGAAATATGTCAATGGGTTAATACCCAGAAATATGTCATGAGGCAACTACCTAAAAATGTCATCGAGCTACTACACAGAAATATTGGTGGGGAATCAAATCTATGACCTGCATCATCATTGGAGAGCATATCATTGGGGAGCACATCTCAACCTAGAACCGCATCGGGAGCTACTATTCAACCTAGAATCTCATGGATAATCTACTATTGCAGCCCCATATCGAGCAATAGGAGATATAGGGGAGCTACTACTCAACCCATCCTATTGCCTACAGATCTTCCCAACAATGACCCTGAACAGTCAATTGGTTGAACATTTGCATCATAATATAGCTTGGACGAGATACCCAAACTACCAATAGGTAAGGATCACACGCCTCCAAGCCTCCTCAACTATTGGTGAGACGAATAAGGATAATCTCAACAAGCCCAGCTTGTGGGTATGATGCCAACTGGGGTATACTATGCAACGACCAAGATAGGGTGAACTATTACTCCAACCCTATAGGTAATAAATAGGGGTGATGCCCAATTGTCCAGAGTTCCCTCAATGTCAGGAGCCCTCTATCTCAATTCCATACCCTGGGAGCTTAGACAAGGGAAGAAGAGCTTGGCTTGGTGTCCTCGATCAACGTTTCTCTCATCATACTCATATCATCGTACTTGTATTAAGTAATAATAATCTATCATTATGGTCTCCTATTTATACAGGAGATCAAATAAAATATCATGTTAGAGCATAAATAATCATATAAATCACAAAAGGATACCATAATCATCCTCCCTCTCAAGGAGGTGCCACCTACAAGCCTAAGTTTGTCTCATACAACTGCACTTTGAGTATCACAGTCCCAACCATATATATATATATATATAGGATTATCCCTGGGAAAGAATGACGAGGATCATATCTAATTGCTGATGGTGAATAGTGATCAGACACAAGAAAGGTTATGCATCCTTCACTTGGTGACTCCAGTGTCGAAGAATCCAAATGTTATAATTTTCATGGCGACTCCAAATCAATTTCAAATTTAATTCAAAGACTCCACTGGAGGATGATCCTTACCAATAGAAACATGTAAGGACAATATGGGAAGATCAGGTATTCAAATTGGACTTTCATCCAAGACTTCATGTTCTTTATTGTAAATTATTTCTTTTCTTTCCCTGAGAATGTCAAGAAGGTTTTCTAGAGTATATTGTATTTGAGAAAAGATCCCAAACTCGCATATGATTCCTTTTCTTTGAAGATCGTGAATAAAAATTCTCTGTATGCCTTTGATCTTGGTCAAGACCCTTCTTCTGAATCTTATGATGACCATCTTCAACTTGATGAGCCTCAAGAGATCAAGATTAATCCTATAGCTTCTGTACATACTCCTATACCTTGTAAAATTCCTGATAGACACAAGCCCCTCATCTTACCTCCTATACTCCATGATTTCCATGAAAATTATTACAAATATCTTCCAAGGTTTGATGGAGAATATGGTAACATCACTACTGAAAAATACATTCAGAATTTTGAAAATTTTCTCGACCCTTTTGAGGTTGAAGAAGATGATGTCAGTATCAGGATTTTTGCTTATCTTTGCAAGGCGAAGCCAAGAAATGGTTTAAGAACTTACCAGCTGCAAGCATTTTCGATTTCCATCAGTTTGTGAAAGTCTTCTTTCATAAATGGGTGATCAAGAGAAATACTTTTCTGATTTTAGAAGAATATAATCATTTGGAAAGACAACCAGGAGAAACAGTGCAACACTTTTAAGCTAGATTCAATCAAGTATACCATTCAATGCATGTTGATATAAAACCGCCTTCCGGTTTAGCTCTTTTACACTGCCCGAGTGCCTTTGATCCAAAAATGGCATTTCAATTGAGAGAAAGAAACACTGCCACACTCAAAGAAATGCAGGATAGTGAAATAGCTATAGAAGCTAATCTGTTGGTCAAAAGGTCAAAGTTGAAAGAAGAAGCGAGGGATAACATAGAGAAGGAACATCTAACATCTTCAGAAGTGAAGCTTGACATTTTGGTAACAATAATGGAAGAAATGATGCAGAAGATCACCATGAGAGATGAACTTCTTGTTCAAAAACACCATGTCCCACTTATTACAGAGGAAGAAGAGGTTGTTGACCTTAACCATTCTGCTGCTAATCTCAGTTACCATACATGAGAAAGTGATTGTTTTATGTACTCATTTATGGATAGTCATGAAGATGGATCTAAAGATCAACTCGTGGAGGATCAATCCGCTGATCTAATGTGTATGTTTGATGTCATTCCTTATAATGATGATTTACCCAAGTATGATCAATATGATGACGATTATGTTGTTAAAATAGAGGCTAACTCTACAAGGCAATCAATAACATGTTTTTACGAGGAAGAAGCTTCATTACAGCAGCTCAGATGTAGCACTCAGCCTATGTATATCAATCATGACAACAATGAAGAGAATCCAGAAAATTTCAAATCAGGTGAAGGGTCTTTGCCTTTATGTTTTACTTCATTCCAATTACCGAGAGAAAACTTTCCTAAGATTAGAAATCAGTAGTCTTTTAGTTTTGATGTTGAGCATGGAGAAGATCATGAAATTCTTGACCAAGATTCCTTAGCTTTGTGTTTCTCTTCATTCAAAAGAATAAGAGCAAACTATAAGGTTACCAAGGAAGTAAATAAGCAAGTTGACAGTAGTCGACAACCTTATCCTAAAGTTGTTGAGAATGTTGTTTGTAATATAGAACCTTTTTTCAGTCCACAATCACGGTTACCAAGCAACATTCAATTTGAAAACGTAGTCGAAAGTGTGGAACATGAAGAGTTTATACAAGATCATGTAGTTTCATTGGAACCGATCCACAACATGTTACAACAACTTTCTCATATTTGCAAAAATCCAGTGGGAAATTATATGGATGATCTTTGTGTTCAAAATTCTCATCCTTTGGCTGGCTCGCTGTCAATTTGAAGACAAGGTTGATAATGATTTAGTTTGGCATACAATTTTAATGTCTTGTCCATCAGCAGTCTCATCACATTTATCACAAAGGTCATAGGAAATCTTGTAGCCTTGTCATGAATGTTTTAAGTTGAAATTTTAGGAAAGCACAAATGTTGGGAAAATTGTAAAATCAAGGTATAAAGATTACCTAGAGTAGAGCAGTAATGTATTAGATGGGATGGAAATCAATATGTATTCCTATGAATATCCTCTTGCAACATTCTTGAGGTCAGCTAGTGGGCTCATGCTTTGCCATTTCATTAAGATTTAATCTGTTCACAAGTTTTTCATGGGAGTTGCCTTTCAATAGTTTTCCCTTCTTGCTCACGAGAAAGCACTTGCAGAGAATTCAACTAGCAGACAAAATGCTTACATGGTACCATTGGATGTTCCATTTCACTTGATTAGGTGATGTATAGATCAGTTAGAGTAGGTGTGATGAAAAAGCTCAATTATCAGCATTTTTTTTAGTAACATCTTTAAGTAGTCAGTTTTAGAGTTAAGCCAGTTTAGTTTGTCGGCCAGTTTTCAGTTTTGAGTTTGGTCTTTTTGTTTTTGACTTCATGCCCAATGAATAAGGCTACTTGGTCTACGGTGTTCTTAACACCTCCAAAGATCTTCCATCCCCAGCTGGAGCTAATATTAGTGTTAGTCAATTTTTCCTGTCACCAGTGATCAAATATGCTTTTACCAAGTTTTGTTAGGGGTCTCAAGTGAAATTTTATCATGTCACTAGGTTTTCAGAATAAAATTTGGTCACAGGCTAGTGTGTTTAGGTCTACTACTGCTCCTTCAAGATTTTCATGTTCCGGCCACTGCCATCACTTAGTTGGATGTGTCATCATTGAAAAAATCATCATCATCATATTAGTCATGTCACCATGGTTTTCATTTAGCTCAGTGTCACCATTAGGTCATTAGGGTTAGAATCATCAAAAACTGCCATTTCATTCAATAAACTGGGAAATGAAGGAGTAGTGGTAGGGTTTGATCAAAAAGTTTTGTTTCTAAGTGTAATTCACTTCAAAATGATGTAATAAGTTATGTTTCAAAGCTGCATGTAAAAGTTTCAAGTTACATAGTTTTATCAAAAGCAAAATGAAAATGATGGTGGGCCACCCTACCATTATAAAATTGAGTTGTATAGCCTATAAAGACCACTTCATTCCACCTCTCACCCTTATGTTCATTACCAAAGAAGCTCTCATCCATCACAAGACAGTTTCTCTACATTTTCGGAGGCAAAAACACTCCCAAGGGTCATCAGAACCATTTCGCTGTGTTTTCCCTGCATTTTGTTGCGTTTTTTGATTTTCGCTGTGTTTTATTGTAATTTCGCTGAGTTTTCTTGTTTCAAGCCCTAATACTGGTTCTGAAAGGTTTCTTCAGCAAATGTAAGTATTTATCAGCCTATTGCAAGTAAGTTTAACACTCTTCATCTCTCCATAGCCTTTTTTCATTTGATTTCATGCTACAAAACCTATTTTGCTCCCTTCGCTGCATTTTTCTCTGTTTCATTAGTTGTTTTTGTTTTAATTCCTTAGACCATGCCCTCTACTCATTTTCCCTCATTCCACTTCCTAGGGGTCCCTAACACACTTGCCCACCTCTCGAAATTTTCCTACCCATCTTCCCTTTCCCTAAATCCTCCATCCCATTACATCTTCCCCTGTTTTCCTAGCTAGGTTTCCACTTGCAAAATAGTCAAATGGAGGAGGAGAATAAAACCTATAACAAAGGAGGTCAAATCTTGAGGTATGAACCCCTAAACACTGAGGAGTTGATGTCTTCCCCACTATCCAAGCAGTGCTTTGAGAATGGAGAATGTTTACGGTTTGTGAGTTGGTTGAAAGGGTCAAATACCATGATAAATTGACTAGTCTGTTTGCCACTCATTTGAGGAGGGATAAGGTTATTATTGCAGGTGTCACATTCACTATTTCAACTGAGATCATAGCAGGAGCCATGGGGATACCTAATAATGGAGAAAAATGGTTTAAGAAGTTAGATTTGAGCCTGCAAAACTATCAACCCTTCCTCAAAGGTCACTATAGACAGACCATTAAGAAAGTTTTTCCTTTTGCACAACTCCTTGACAAATTTTTTCCATTGATAAAGGTCATAATGAAATAATTTACATGTGAAGGAAAATTCTCAAGGTTGTACAATACCATGTCAGATTACTCATGCATTTCACAGGAGTAAAGCCACTAAACCTACCCTATTACCGCTATCACTTTAGCAATTATTTTATAAATGCAATTACATAGTGATATTGGCCTGAAGTCTTCAAAAGAGCCCGAATCTTCTTTTTTTTGGAATTAGGACTATGAAAGTTGAGTTAAAAGGGGGGTAGATAGCGCCTTTCCTCCTGGATTCTTCGACCACCTCCGTCACTTCATGTCCAATTTGATTGAAGAAGTGTTGGAATAGTTCAATTGTCCACCCATCTGGGCCCAGACTTTTGCCCTTTGCCATAGATTTAATGATGCTCTCAACTTCCTCCTTCGTGACTTCTCCCATCAAATCCACCGCTTCTTCCTCATCCCCATAGCGGGGAAAGCATTGGGTTGTCCTGATAACCTCTGCCAGTGTGACTTCCTCTTGTCCTGTGAAAAGCTTTTGGAAATGGCTTCTCCCCATATGAGGCAGAGTTTCAAAAGAGTTTGCTTCTCTGCCTTCTTCATCCTTTAGTTTCCAAATAGTCTTTGAGTTCTTCCTTCCTCTAGCATAATTATGGAAAATTTTAGTGTTTTCATCTCCTGCCTTAAGCCAAATGGCTCTACTTTTCAGCCTCCATTCCTCCTCTCTTGCTAGAAGGATTTTACTTCATTGTCTTTCCAACAACAAGATTCTATCCTTTTTCTCCTAAGTTTCATACCCATTTGATTCAGGACTTTCCAAGTCTTGGAGTTCTAGACCAATTTTATTTAGATCTTCATCCTGTTTTATTTTCCTAGCCTTTGACCACTCCACTGTTGCTTTTTTAAGCCTCTTGAGGTTTTCCATGAACAGGAAGCCTTTTTCTTCAGTATCATTTATTCTTGAAGGTCTCCAAGTTTCTATGAAAAGCTTATTAAAATAGTCCTCCTGTAGCCATAAGGAGTTGAATTTAAAAGGGGTTGTTGGCTTTTTAGGACGCTTGGATAGCTCAAGAAGAATTGGAAGGTGATCCGAGTTTCCTCCCTCTCCTACCCATTGACGGAAGGCAGGGATCCTTGATGCTATCTCTTCACATAGGAGGAACCAATCTAATCTTTTCGCAATTCTGGAATCCCCTTTTCTTCGATTCCTCCATGTGGGCCTTTTTTTCAACAGGTTAATATCCATCAAATTGTGAGAGCTAAGCAAATTGAGGAAAAAATCTAATAAAGAGTCTTCTCTAGCTGATGAGCCCCAAGTTTTAGCGGTTCCAATAGAGAAATTAAGGTCTCCACCTACCACCAAGTTTGGATTCCTCATCACTGATTTGGAAAGTAGAGAATTCCAGAATGCAGCTCTCCCTTGGCACAGACCATAAATATTGACTATCAACAGGGGGACACCTAGCTCTGAGGATAGGACTTCCATCCCCATTGCATGCTCCATCCCCCAAACATTCCTCAATTTTAATTTTCCTTCCCTTATGCCCATGGCTATGCCTCTCGAGTGTCCTATGGAATCCATTGCCTAAAAATTCCACCCTGGGAGAAGGGTTGATAATACTTTAGTGACTTCTTCACCCCTACCTAAAGTTTCCTGCAACAGTAGGACATCCAGATTGTACCGATGGACAATTTCTTTGAGAGCCAATTTTTTAGGTTTACTGGCTAAACCCCTATAGTTCCAGGAGAGAAAGATCATTTTTCAACCTCCACACAGGGATTCGCTACTCTAAGAACCCCAGAAATTGACATTTGTTTCCCATCGGCAATATCTATCTTAGCTCTTATCTGAGCTTTTGGAAAATTAGTTTTCGTACCTCTCGATTTCCTTTTATTACTCAGGGACAAGTCCATACCCAAACCCCAAACAATCCCCAAAGGTGTCGATTTTTTGTCACGAGAACAGAGGTAATAATAATTTGAACCCGAGAGAGGACCTCTCCTCACACCCTCCTCCTCATCCGGAACCCCCTCACAGTTCAGATCTAACTTGGGAATAAATGTATGATGCTATCCACATGAGTATAATCAGAACCAAAAATAGGACAAGTACTAACATGAGCACAAGAATTTAAACTAATATCTTTTATAGATAAAAATGGAGAAAGGGAGGGAATGCTTAAGTCCAGTCGCATACCCTTTGAGTCTTCAATGTTGGGAGCTGCAGGTGTTTCTGTGGTATCCTAGACTCGCTTCTTTAGCTCTTGAGGCTGTGCCGGGAGGGAATCCGGTACGGGGGTCTCCTGCTGAGTTGCATCCTCTACTTTTTTCTCTTATGGCCTATCAACGTCCATATGATCCAACCCTTGATCCTTCTTTGAAAGTGGAGTCCTTAACTTCTACGCCTCCGTCGATTCCTCATCGGCCTTCCTTTGCTTCCGCCTACGCCGATATCCCAAAGGACGGTCTCTTGCCAAGTGTCTGTAAACATGACATCTGTGGCATCGAAATGGCAGATGTTCATAATCCAGAGGTTGAACATAGATGAACTCTTTATATTGAATCTTGATATCTTCCACTAACCCTTCCCTTGGGTTCAGTCTCACCAGTATTCGAGCCATCGCCTTGTCCTTCAACTGAATGAAAGACATGTTTGTTTCCAAATATGTGCCGATTTGGTTCCCAATGGATTTGAAGACCGATTCCACCCACAAGAAAGGTGGTAACCCAGGCACGCGTACCCAAACAAGAATGTCTTCCACCTTCTCTCGTTGTGCATCAAACAGAAGAGTCCATCGTTTGAACATTACTGGGTGGCTGCCAAAAGCCTAGTTCTTCCCTAGGACCTAGTCCACCACCTCTTTCTTTTCGAATTTTACCATAAACCATCCTTTTGCCAAGGATGTTCCCTAGAATCCCTTATCAGGAGCCGATTGCCATTACTGTGTGGCCCAATTTTGAATAAACTGGGCTGAATGTTTCTTCCCCCTTGCTCTTCCCACCAGGGTAAGCTCAGCCACTTCGATGGCTTCATCTATCTGGACGTCCATACCTAAGAGTAGGTTTGTTGAGTTTTCTTTCGTATGTATTATTTTCTGATTTTTCCTCTTTTCCCCTGTCTGCCTCTTGGCTGGCCCTTCCTCCCTGTTCTGAGCAGCTGCTGCACCATTTTCTAAACCCTCCTGTTGTGAACCTGAATTCTTCCCTGAGATGTTGTATCGGCTCCCTCTTTCTTCCCTTATTGCTAATGCCCCGCTTCCAAACCCTCCCACTAGGCCTTCTGATACCCCCAAATCTCCTGCCTTCCCGGTAAGGCCCGCTCCTCCTTCATTATCTAAGATCTCCTTCCTGAGGGTCGAACCCCATCCAACCCCTAAATCCGCCTTCCCAGAATGTGTCCTAGGGTTTTTTGGGTCCCAACCAAAATGATCTTTTCCAACAACCGGCGGCTGATCTGCCTCTGCGTACCCAAAATCCACCTTTAACCCACAACCTGGCCTATTTCTCGCTGATTTTCTCAACCCACAACTATAAACGATATCCTCAAGACCCCCAGAGAAGAAATGATTAAGCGGGAGGGATTTCTCTGTACTTACGTGGTGAATTTGTTGGTCTTCCACTTGCTTGTATGTTGTCGACTGGATTCTTATCTCTGGTAGCGGAGAAATCGTTGAAACTCCTTGGCCGCTCAGAAAGGCCAGCCCTAAGCTCTCCTCCAGCAGACCTAGCGATTTTCTTTGATTCCAGGTCACCTCTGAGCCTGATTTAGCTTTCCCAGAGCATCCAGCTGGCCTGATATATTTCTCGATGTTTTGTTCAGTTACCTCCAACCCCCAAACCGACAAAATGTCTCCTGGTTCGGGATCAAGATCTACGGCATCGTTGGGTTTGACCATTTTTTAACAGATTTACTACAGGTAACAGCGAGCAAACCCAAGGCCGCAAACGGTCCGTTTCGAATACCTTCGTTGTCAAGATACAACGCAATGGCATGCCAATTATTTTCTATCGTCTACCTTTTCGATGTCCAAACATGTACTAGCGTGTCCTTATTCACCCAACTTTTATGGTTAACTTGGGAAAGACACACTCACCCTGCTATGTTTCTTATTTACTGACTTAATGGCACACAACAAGCTACTTAAAATAAAATTTTAAAATTTCTATTTTTACAAGAATATATATAAATTAATGAAAAAAAAATTAAAAATATTTAAATTTTATCAAAAATAAATATAAAAATATATATCAAAACAAATTAAAATATTTAAATTTTCATAATAAAAAAAATGATATAAAAAATATAAACTCCATATAAATAGTGAATAAAAGCACTTAAATTTAGTTTTAAAAAATAAATATATTTAATTAAAAATTAATTTAGTTGTGAAAATTACTTTTCCCATTGTGTATAAATTGTAGATACATTTTATCTCCAAAATTAAAATATAAAATAAACAAATGAGAAGTAAAAGAAATACATTGTTAAAATTATTATTAATAATTTTTATTGTTATATTTCATATATATATTAAATAATATTTTATTTTTAACTATTTTAAAATATTTCAGTTACATGAAATTAAATATATAATACAGAAATAAAATATATAATCTTAACTAATATAAAAGTATTATTAAATTAAATATATTTAATTTTTGTTTTGGATCTAGGTGACTCATTGGTCGAGGGAAACACTAAATGCTTCCATGATCACAACAACTTGAATAATTAATCACAGAGATTTGTGGTGCTCCCAGTGCCTTTGGGCAACAAATAACTAGCTTACCATTGGGCAATAAATGCACAGGGTTGTATATGCCCACCGTTGGATAATGTACTTGCTTAAATCCAATGATGGGCATATACAGCCCCCACTCATTCACTGCCCAATGGCATGCCTGTTATTTTCTTTCGTCTACCTTTTTCCGCAGTTCGATGTCCAAACATGTGCTAAAGTGGCATGTCCTTATTCACCTATTATTTATGGTTAACTTGGGAAACGCACACTCACCCTGGTATGTTTCTTATTCACTGACTCAATCACACGCAACAATCTACCAAGAAGTTTGGTGGAACTGATAACTGAATGCCAACAGAAGGGGTGGTAGAGGGTGAGAGAGTGAGGACGATCGTCTCTTCCTTCATGGCATGGTCAGGGAGACAAACGTTTTCATGATAGCTTACCATGGCACTATTGATGCATGGTGGTTGATTTGGAGATTACTAATTTTGGTGATGGTCTATGGGCACTTATAAATGTGTTGGCTTGCTTTCTTAGAGACTAGGAGAAGGCCATGGTGGTGCTTGATGGGTGGTGGAGAACCTTGATTTTCACTTGGATTAGTCCCGCGCTGCTCAGAGAGCTCTGCCAAGCGTTATTGGCTTACATCTTATACCCTCTCCCTTGCCTCAGGATTCCACTCTAGCTACTAACTCCTCAACTTCTCGAAGCCAAGAGAACCTTGGTTTGCTAGCAACAAGTCCCAATATGCATAACACAATACACAAAATGTCACGAAAGCCATGAAGCACAATAGTGCAAACTCCAGGGGAAATGGGGTTGTCGTGTCGCAAATATGCTTAAATCAGCATCAAAGGTGGTGACAATGTTCCTCATCTTGCTACTCATATGTTTCATGTCGATGATGACTATTATGTTCCAATGCTAATAGAATGGGAGGATCCAGCTGAGTCGAAGGAAGGAACGAAGAACCCAATAGTTTTCTACACCACACATGTCACTTCTAAGCACTAAGATAGAATCTTGTGATATTGTTTTTTTTGTTACTGTCATGTTTTTGGCTATAATAACTTGCTTCCAAAACTTCTCAGGAGCTTATCTGGTTTCACTCACTTGGGCAGATAGGTCTCCTGGTAAGGGTTAAGTGACAACTAGTATCTTTTATTTTTTTCCCAAACCAGGTATAGCCTACCTCAAACCTTTCATGGATGTACATTGTTGTCACCCATCATACCATCTTATATTTGTGTCGAATAGTCCTATTTTTCATCTCTGGCGCAAAGAAGGACTGGTGAAATCTTGGTTGACTAAAGGGGAAGCCTAAAAGGAGAGTCGAAAATCGGGAGCCGAAATTCAAAGGCTGAAAGGCAAGAGGAAGTGTCGAACTTCGGAGGCCAAAATTAGAAAGGAAGGTCAACCATCGGGACCTGATATCAAAACATCAGAGCATAAGGCACATCAGGATATCGGGGGTCGGAACAGAGAGGCTGCAACGCTTAATTTAAAAGGGATCCAAAAGGACATGTCAAAACGATGGATTTCGGCGACGACTAGGAATATCGAAACCCGATATCGGAAGGAGAAGACCTCCAAGCAGAGCGGTATTGGAATATCATAGTTTCATGACTCCTTAAAAATTGGATTTCTTTACAAATGTCGAGGTAGTTAAGAGTAGAGAAAATACGAAGGAAATCATTGCAAAACCAAGGACCCCAAGGACCTTTTCTCTCTCCTTAGGGGAGACACATGGCAGGAGGTGATTGGCCTCAGGGAGCAGACGTGGCAGCTGACATCAACATGACGTGACAGTACGATGGACATGTGATAATCAGTTTTGGCATTTTCGGGGACCTAATAGGGAAAATTTGGGTGACACATGTCACCACCCAGGGGACGCCATGTGGCAATGATGATGTTAGTATGACATCATTTTGGAGGTAGATTTTTCAAAGGATGGAGTTTTCGTAACTTCGGTCAAATTGTTTTATCAAAAGTGTCGATCCAAAGAAGGGGCTTTGATGTTAAGTGGCATTTGGTCAGGAGGCCTTAGAGGACCAAGGGCATAGAAAGGGAGGAGCACCCATGTGCTATGGAGAATATTGGAGGTTGGACTTTTCAGAACCCCTTTGAAATTGCATTTTAAAAAGGTCCCAATGAGAAGGGCTTCCAATGTGGACTAGCACATGGTCATGAGAGATCCAACGAACCCAGAGCGCGGAGAAGATTTAGCATCTAAGTGCTATGAACCACATTGAGATGTGAATATCAAAACTCTTGTGTAATTTTTTTTGAAAAAGTTCTGATGAGAGGGACTTCCGATGTGTTGTTAGTGTTTGGTTACAAGGACTCAGAGGACCAAGGGCGTAGAGAGGACAAAGCACCTAGGCACTATAAAGTATTTTGGAGGTAGGGGAGATCGGAACTGCGTCATAAAAACCTTTTGAGAAAAGTTACAATGAAAGGAGCTCCAATTCGCTATTGGCGCTTGGTTATAGGGACCCAAAAGAACTAAGGGGTGAGAGCAAGTACACTAAGAGATATAGGCCCCCGATAGGATTTCAAATATCTTAGAACCCGAGTGCTAAGCCTTTGGTCACAACACCTGGTCCCATATAGGAGAAATAGGAAGGGGGGTTAAGAGGAAAGGGGTTGAAGGCATCAAATTGTTATGACTTTGTAACGTTTGCATTAATAGAGTTATGATATGAGAAAGCTTTGATACTATGATACAAAGAGCATGACGAATGAATGGGTCAGAAACTAATTAAATGTGTGCAAAAGGTTGGTGTCGTGGGAGTAGTGGCGACCGCAGAGATCGTTGGGTCAAGGTGAGAAGGACCACAATATGCAGGCGAAAACTTGGTCTTTTCTTATGCTAGTAAGTAAGCCATCCCTGATATTGAGTGCAAGTTACAAGGGATTAAATGAAGAACTATTACAGTGCCATCAATTCAGAGAATCCATGTTGTTGTACGTTTTGATCTATGTGCAGTGTGACTAAGACTTAATTCTCAGTATGGAGATCACTCAAAGGCCCATTCTCAGAGGTTAATGATGCATAAATGTGATCAAATTTTCAACGCCCCATAACTCCAGATCATCAACGTGCCGTGAGTCCAGATAAGGGAGCCTGAGTCCACCCTAGGAAATCAGAGGAATCGGCAATGTAGACATGTTTCTATGTCAATCATGACACATCATGTTTTGTTTATGTTTTCTAAAGATTTCATTTCAAAGAAGAATCAAAAGCTATTAGGACAACTAGGACACTCGCATGCTCAGACAACTGGGCAGTTTAGACGGTTGGAGCATTCAATATATTTTGTAACTGTTGGTTTGAATTCTCCACCTATAA
Organism: Pinus taeda; assembly: GCA_000404065.3. Lineage (NCBI taxonomy): Eukaryota > Viridiplantae > Streptophyta > Pinopsida > Pinales > Pinaceae > Pinus > Pinus taeda. The sequence continues at coordinate 13,898 of APFE030605269.1, forward strand.
AAGGGAATAGGAACTTGATAGAAGGTGAGATTTTCCTGGTTCCAAGAGATTGTTATTGTCTTGCAAATCCCACAAGTTCTGGCATGACACGTATTTCATTCCGGAGGATTAATGAAGAAGTTCTGGTGATTCCAAGCATTTGGGATATGTAGTATGTGTTCTTCCTATGTATTCCACTTCATGTGTGTTTTCTTCTTCAGAAATTGGGTAATTGTAGCTACTAGATTCACTCTTAATTCATAGATTTACTTAGGCTATGTGATAGCAGATTGAACTTGCGAAATTATAAATTTATCTATGAAATTGCAGAACTACATGTGTTACGAAATAGCTTATAGTACCTGTGAGAGATACAATTGAAAGCCTTAAAAGGCGCTCCATAATTTATGCACCTCACTCCTTTTATTTTTTTCATGTTTCTATCGGGAGTTGTTGCCTAGGACTCTGTGTTTATTCAACCCTCTACACCAGGTTCCTCTCTTCTATTTCTCCTTTCCATGTTTATTGCAATGACAAATTAAGTTGCATTCTTTGTGTGTCAGCCACCAAACCTGAACATTTATTCTTGGGAATGATACATTATTCAAGTGTAATTTGAGAAAGATAATTGAACCAAAAATCTAAATCATTTTACATCCATCTCTTGAGTTGCATTGATTTATCTTTAAGAGAGACTAAGATGTCCTAGGCATTGACCTCTCCTCAACCCAGGGGTTGTCTCCAGGAGCCACAACATACACTACATAAAGTTGCTTTCGTATATACATTTCCACATACATTTATAGTCAATGTAAAAATTGTGTAGTCTATTTTTTTAAAGAACAAGTATCATTTTCTACTAAGTACAGGCCAAAACCTGTTACATATTATATCCATTCTTCATCCACTAATTTCAAATGGCATTGTCTACTCACGCCACAAATTCGCTCGGACGAGAGATTTCTTGCTGGAATCCGGTAAAAAAAATTCAAAAAATCAGAATGCTAGAGTGTTTGAATAGTTTTTTTTATGGTGGAAATGAATTTAGCATCATCAAGAACTCCTGGGGCACCCAAAATCCTGAAGTTTGACAGTGGTACTCCAGATTTTCAAAAACTTCTACCAGATTTTATAATAAACTTGCCTGAATTTCCATTATTTGTGAGCTCTTTAGGCTGAAGAAAAATAGTCTGGCAAGTATATAATTTTTTTCGAAAAAATAGTCGGGCAAGTATATAAATTTTGTTCAGACCATTTCCTAAAAACCCCTAAAATCTATACGTACTTGCAACACATACTCTACTATTTGGATTAATGAAAAAAAAAGACTACGTGTTCCCATTGTCATCGTTGACCTGGGCTTCTTCTTTATTCACCAGTTGAAGCAGGGGTGGCTCTTCCGAATTGGTGCTCCCAATGAGGGGGACCCCATTCTGCGCTCCTGGGTTCTGAAAGTTCTGCACATTATCCTTTGTCCCATTTGGATGGACGTCCACAACTGATCCCAGGGCTACTGCTATTGCTCTATCCACGTGTTGTTAACCTATCGACACCAGTTGGAGCCTGTCAACCTTTGTTTCCAGAAGTCTGATTTTTTGGTTGATTAAAGAATTGTGAGCGTGCATTTCCTCCAGGTGGACTGAGAGATTTACTGCATAGTCCATTGCACCTTCCTGTTGAGTTCCTGCACCATCTATCTCCCTGGAGCCTCCAATGTTTGCCATTGCAATCGCCTTTTGCTCTGTTGTTCCTGCTTTGCAAAGAGAAATCCCACTTCTACTCTGTTTTAAGCTCCTTGGCTTGTTGGCCCTCTCTTTATACTTTCCTTTACATTCCTCCACTCGCATCGGCTTTCTGACTTCTCCTTTATTGTTGCGAGCCTTCCCAAGCTGGAGGCAAGTGGTCAGATCCATTGGCATCGTGCCCAGGACAATTTCTATAACTATTTGAAATCTCCAAGGAGGAGGCACGCTTGGGTTTAATTCCTTCATCTTGGCGCTCACCCCATTCCATTTAAATCCCTTGTCTGTGGTTGCATGACGAACAGGTTTCGCAAACCATAGTTGCTACGATCAAATGTCTGTAATTTTTTTCCGAGTTGTTTTTAATCTGATTTTTTGGAATTTTTTCCAGTGGGTTTCTCCTGTTGAATTTCTAATTCTATTGGCAGAGATTTGTTGAAATCACAAGTTGGATGGGTAATCCTGCACAATCCAAGTGCCCTAGGGAGTTCTACGGGTGTTGAAACCATATATAGTCAAAAACCCAATTTAAATAACACAAATCAAAATTTCACTTCATTATTCCATCAAAATCCAAAAAATAACACCAAAAACAACTCTATTCTCCTCCATTACGCCAATTCCATAATTATTCGATCAAAGCTAAATAAATGCTCTGCCTACGCTCTTGAAGTTTTCGAATAATGGATGTTTGCCAATTGTATTGCTTATGGATTCCTGTCATGGGATTGGTTGAATGGTGATGGCCCCTCCATTTATTCTTAAATGACCTCGTTAGGTCAAGATGCACCCCTTGGTTGCCAAGGAGTCTGCCTCCAAGTTTAGTCTCATTTAATATGGTAAATATCAACCCTATCAAAATGCACCCCTTGGTAAATATGGTATAGATCAACCCTTCAAAATGCACCCCTTGGTTGCCAAGGAGTCTGCTCCAAGTTCAGTTCTCATTTAATATGGTAAAGATCAACCCTATCAAATTGGCCTAGGAGAAGTTTTATTTGATGCAGCATTTGAGGCATGCTTTGCTAAGTGTTGTTGCCTTTAGCTTTACTCGCTTGACTTATGATTATCATAGAGTCACCGTAACCCTGCAAGTGATGAATTCCTGAGATGCGAGCCAACTCCAATTTTGGAGTAAGGCCAAATATTCCACCTGGTTGTTGAATGCATCCCTTAAACCCTCACCAAATTTGAACTATTCTGCCTAGTTGTTGGATGCTTCCTCTAAACCCTTACAAATGTGATCTATTCCGCTAGTTGTTAGATGCCTCCCCTAAAACCCAGCAAATTTGATCTCCTTTGCTTCCTCGAGGCAAAGAAGAACCCCTCCACCTGGTTGTTAGATGCTTCCCCTCGACCCTAGCAAATTTGATCTTCTTTGCTTACTCGAGGCAAAGAAAAACCCCTCCCCAAATTGTTTCGTCATTTTTAATAACTTCTATTTTATAAATTACTTTAAATATATTTAATTAATAAAATTTAAATTATTAACTCTTTAAATATATTTAATTAATCAGAATAAATTATTAACTCTGTCATTATTAGCCAATAAAATAACTAATATGTAAAAACTATATTTAAATTAAATAAATATAATAATTTATTTAATCTTATATACATAAAAGAAAGAAAATATTATAA
>APFE030605270.1:0-10215 GCA_000404065.3 Pinus taeda
CCAACTTGGTGAAGTAAATTGATCCATGCAATTCATCCAGTAATTCATCAATGACAGGAATGGGAAACTTATCTTTAACAGTGAGCTTGTTGAGCTCCCTATAATCCGGACAAATGCACCATGATCCCTCCTTCTTGTGCACAAATACTACTGGAGCAGAGAAAGAACTTTGACTCGGTTGAATTATACCAGCCTCTAGCATTTCTGCAACCATACGTTCAATTTCACTCTTTTGGACATAGGGATATCTGTACGGCCTGATGTTCGGAGGAACACTTCCTGGAATCAGATAAATAGCATGATCATGATCACGCATAGGTGGGAGACCTTTGGGAGTCTCAAACACCTTGGAATGATTGTCCAGGACTTTTTTGGAGATCTGGAAAAATAGATGATTTTGATGTGGAAACATCTAGCGAACATAATTGTGCAATTAAAACTCTTTGTTCCTTTTTTAGAAGATTTGTCAGAATGTTAGACCTGATTATCTATCCCGGTTTCCCTGCAATACCCCTTAATTCAACTTCCTTTCCTTCCGCAGAAAATTTCATGAAAAGTTCTTGAATATTAAAAGCTATTGTACCCAAGGGTTGTAGCCATTGGACTCCTAGTACAACATCAACACCTCCCATTGGAATGGAAAGTATTGGGCTAGTCAATACATATTCTCCCATAGATAGCTTGATATTATGGCACTTTCCAGAGCAATTTATCGTCCCTCCATTTGCAACCATCACTTGACACTCTGGTACTAGATATAGGAAGCAATTCAATTCTTTTGCTATCTTACATTGAATAAAATTGTGGGTACTTCCTGAATCAATCAACACTATTACCTTTTTCTTCTTGATTTGTCCTTCTAACTTGACGGTTTGAGGAGTGGTAATTCCAGGCAATGCATTACAAGATATGGTCAGATTCATTTCTTCTTTATCTAGGATTTTTTCCTAGAGTATATCCTCTTCTTTTGATCCTTCTTGCTCCTTTTCTTCTTCCTCTTCACAATCTATGTAGAATAATTTCTTCTCAGCACACTTATGACCTTTAGTGTATTTTCTATCACAACTGTAACAAAGCCCTTTTGCTCTTTTTTCTTCCAATTTTTGTGGTGTCAAACTTATAGGTTCTAGAAGACTAGGTGCAACAACACTTCCATCTTTATAGTTGTGAGTGGTATGCTTCCTGGTTGCCATAATTTTGCTTTCCATTTTTCTTGCTAACTTGAATGCCTTCTCTAATGAATCAGGTTCCCAAAGGCGAACATCATGTTGGATATTATCATTTAAAGACCCTATGAACACATCAATCCTATGCTCCTTGGGAATATCTTTTACCCTTATGTTCAATTTTTGGAACTCCTCAATGTGCTCCATTATTGAGCCCTTTTGTTTGAGACTTATCAATTGACTAAAAAAAGTGTTGCTTTTTGTATCCTCATAATGTGTTATCAATTCTTCCGTAAAAATTGCCCAAGTGATAAATTACTTACGAGAGCAAAGCCATTGATACCATACAAACTGATTTGGTTCCAAATATAAAGTTCCAATACATACCTTTTGTGTGTTTTGCACATTATTCAGATCGAAAAATTGCCCCATCTGTAATATCCATGTTGTGGAATCCTTGCCATCATACTTCCTCATATCGATTTTTGGAATATGGTGGGTCTTCGATCCAACATTAGAGTCTATGGAATCATGATTAACATTTATTTTGTTGTCATCACGAGTTTCCTTTACTACCCTTTCACCATTAGTGTCCATTTCTTGTAGCAACTTATTCATATTTATCTTCAATTCGTCCATGTCTATCTTCAAATCTATCTTCAAATCGTCCATCTTAGCTTCTAGGTCTTTCTTTAAACCATCCATCTTAGCTTCTACATCTTTCTTTAAACCATCCATCTTAGATTCTGTTCCTTTTTGTGCAAGCGACAATTGTTGCACTTGGTCTCGTAATTTTGATATATCATGTTGCATTTCTTCCTCTTCTTCATGGGTCATGCTAGAGCTTTCAGGTTGCCTACTAGCTGTTTGAATTTTCTTTCCTCAGGGCATAAATTACCAATAATAATGCTTTACTATGCCCTTTGAATTCCTTCAAACTAATTTTCCAAACCAATCTTATGCAAAATTTTAAAAAAACTACACACCTTTTTTCACTTTGTAGGAGCCTGATATTGAATCTGATGTATCTTTTTAATTTCGAATCATCTAGTTCTGAAATTGCGATCTATGGTAGTGCTCTGTATCCTCTTTCCAATGCCACCAGTCGGATTCAAATTGGATTCTCCAAGGAAGAGTTATGCGAAATCTCCCACAGTGACCTGATTATAGACTAGTTCAGTAGAGCGAACTTGTACGACATGCCACGAGTCACTGTTTCGACCTTTAGCTCTGAGAAATATATAGAAGAAACTATAGTCCATCCTCTTTCTGCACCTTCTTATGAAATTTCAATCCAATGCTCACAGAAAACGTTATGACGATTTTCCCCAGGTCACCTGTTTGGAATGTAATTTAGGAGTCCGCAAAAAGCCCAACTTCCTCAGATCATATCTCCGCAATTGTAGCGCAAAAAGCTCTGAAATTTGGACCCGAGATTTAGTGCGATGTCTTCTCAAATGGGTTTTTGTTTCAACTTCTGAAACATCACAGAAAAGAAGTCATAGCGAAAAGTCCACGATGACCTGTTTGGAGCAGTGAAACCCTAGAATTCAAAGCTCTGATACCAAATGTTATGTAACCAGCTCAAGAAAAAGATAGAAAGGATAGATCAACGCCTTAGAATTCAGCCTCTTCGAGGGGGCAAGCTCCTTTACATTACATAAATGAACAATTCTTGGATGATTCAAATGAAAAAACCTCCTTTCTATATATACGAGTCTAAGGAGTCACAATATAACCGAGTGGACCTAACAATATTAATATAAAGGCACAAAAATAACAATAGAGGGATTCTATGGGGCACAGTAATAACAAAATGGGGACAAATAGGGGCACAACAATATTAATAAGGGGTATAACTACAATAGTAATGGGGTAATCACTAGTATTATAGGGACCCAACAGGTTTTGGTGGTTCGGTAGCTGATCCCATTGAAACATTGCCATGTAGCAAAGGCGGAGGGGAAGAAAACCATATATCGGGCGGTTAAACCCCGGTCTGTTGTTCCACCTGAAATCTCTGACAACCGTCAGATCTCACCGATCCAGATCGACGGTTGCAAAGCATTGATGGGTTGACTTTCGGCATATGCTAAGTGCACCAATATAAAAATTTAAACATCAATGTTTTGCATTATTTTTCAATGTATTTCGGGAAAAAGAAAAACAGTCGGGTTATAGTTTAAAGGGGATCCACAAGGTGATTTTGGGGTTTTTCTTGAGTCTACTTCTACGCTGCGTCAGATTGTGTTGTATGGTTTAGCATAAGATAGTTTAAGAAGTGGGTGCCAAATTAGTGCAAAGGAAATGACACCAAATGAGCTTTATAGTATTTTGCTATATATATATATAATAATATATATATATATATATTGTTGCACAACCTATGTTTTGAGGAAATTTCATTTTGGTTTAATCGATGTTCCTTACGCCTCGTATGTTTTATGCTTCCTCCTCCCTGTTTTTAAGCAAGATATTTGAATACCCCTCTTGCAAGGAAATCATTGGAACCTCATAGTGATTGAGAAAGACTACAATTTGTTTTTAATCATGAAGGCTTATACCAGATTGAAAAAGATGACCAACATCCATATTTGCGCAGTTCTAGAAACCTGGAAAGTGGCATGGTGTATGGTAACAAGTCATCCTTTCCTAAAGGAGAAATTGCAAATATTCTCTTTGTATCTCCATGTGCATATATTACTCTACCACCAGGGGCTAGTCTTTGTATTGATACTATTCAAGGACCATGCTATCTTGTTGCAGACAACTGGGAGGCAATGGATGGGTGGCTATATGACATTCGTCTTGTATCCACTAATTTTGCATGCGGGAGGAGTGTATGATGCTAATGCTATTGGCTTCACAAATAAACCCATCGCAAACCTAAGCCATATTGAATATTTTTTCTCTTACCAATCAATTGTTTTCACGAGAGATTATCATCAAAGCGCTAAAAAAAATCCAAATATTTGAGGGTTGTTCTAATCATGTTGACATATAGGATAAATAGTGGATATATTATGACTAATTTGATGCAAACATTGTTACTACATATAAATTTAGAGTTTATTTAAATAAAGGTCTACCGGGCATAATACTTATGTATCAAATAATGAAGTCTTGAACAAAGTTTAGATTAAGCATGAGAGAGTTTTCAAACAGGAAAACAAATGCAACCACTCAACACTTATCTTATGGCTATTCGAGGAGAATCAAAGCCTTCAATCAGTCTTAGGAGATCTATAAAAAGCAAGCAATTACTTTGAACAAATTATACCCATAGTTTCATGCACAAATGCTACCCAATTTGTTGCCTCTTCCGAGTGTTTCCTAGAATGCGAATGCATAGTTCTATTTGTTAACAGTTGGACATGATGTGGTCTTCTTATTTCCAGTTGATTGATTTAAATTTGACTATGTATCACCTTGTCTGTAATGCACTCCTCCCACATTTACCCACATTAATTGGCATACCAGGGTACATATGAGCGGAGGGTTACTATGAGGGAAAATGGTTGTTGGTTGGTATTCAAAAGCAGATTGGTAATCGACTTGACGTGCAAGTCACAATGGTGGTCTAGATTACTGTAGTAGTGGTAGGTTCTGCTGAATTGACACTACAACAGGTTCTGTGTGCAGGGGGGACACTGCAACAATTTTGATATCATTAGCAGATTGAAACAACATAGGAAAAGTGGATAAAATGGGTTTTAGTGATCAATATAGATAAAATATGATACCATTGTGATTTAATGGTTAGAGGAGCAAGTTCGTTGTCATGGTAATGAGTAGAAATTAATTGACCAACGACTTGATGCTGAGGTGGTGGAAGGACAAGTTGTGGTAATGAATTGGGTTTGAGTGGGGTTGGGAGGTTGATGCGGCTTGGCATCGGAACGAGGTAGGGATGGGAGGCCACATGGAGAAACGAGAATGGATAGGAGAGGGAGGAAGTCAACAGTCATGAGGGTAAATGAGATGCAGAAGAAAAGGTGGGTTTTGGAGGGGGAGATGGATGGTTTGTGATTTTTTGGCTGGGGGAAGGGGTGCGAAGCACGTGGGAAGCCACCACGTCACCCATCATGGTAAACCACTTTCTGCATTTTTGGAGCCCCCTCGTCATTAAACGTTGGAGGGCCTAAGGGGGGGGGGGGAATACGATTCCCCGCCGTTGATCTGGCTGGGGTGAATCGTGGCCGCTCAATTTTGTGTCAATGTTATTCGCTACATGACAAATGGGTCTTGTCATTTGCTTAATTCATACCTTTGCATATAATGTTTTTCATATAGTATGCAAAGATGATTTATTACTTTAGATGATTTATTACATTTATGTTATTTTGCAAGTTAATTAGGCCACGCAGATTAGACAATGTAGTCTAATTAATCAAATGTAGGCTAATCTAATCTACTTTAAAGTTCAACCACGATTACATTGTGTGGCTAATTATTAACTACCTAACCTAATTATATTTAATCAAGCCTAATCACACTTAAACGGTGTGATTAAACAAACTAATCTATTTGTCTAACTTCAATGTGACATTTTAATTAGCAGCACATTATTCAAACTCTATAAGGTATTTCTGATGCATTTTTTCATTTTTGAGTGGCACTTAGACTTCCTATTTTTTATTTTTTAATGGGTATTTCGTTCTTTTTTCTATTTTCATATTGTTTTTTTTTATTTTTTTCACACACACACACCCACACACAACCACAGATATTTATATATGTTATATATTTAATATATATATTATATATATATTAGATATTCCTATATCCCTTTTTTCTTTTTCTACTTTGGAAATAATTTACAAAATGTAACATTAATTACAACATTTCATATACAAAAATCAACAACTAAAAGTTAGCTCATCCTATAAAATATAGGACCATAACAGTGGCTCCAATGGGGATGGAATCCTCCTTGTGAGGTTTCAAGAACGTTGTAGATCAGTAGCCTTGATCCATGGGCATGTTGTCCTTATTTTGCAACTAAATCTAATCCACTTGTTGTTATTCATAAATATGGGCAACAAATCATCAAAAGCTTAGGGCCTTCTCTCCAGACTCAATTCTTGATGTGAGCCACCATCATTCTTACAATATAATAGTAAAATGATATGTACAATGATTCTAAATGAACCTGACTTGAATTTGAGGAAAGTAGTGCTTGAGAAGTTTGCCATTGATAGGTCCACCAGGCAATGCTTCTTTAGTCAAGTCCTTCAAGAAAAATGCATTATTGCCTTTGAAAGATTCAATTTTATATGTCCCTTTCTACAAACTGTCAAATTTACCATGCTTTCCTTTGTCTTCATTCCTTGAGTCCCATTTTAACACCAGGTCACCTATTTGGAAATCATCTGCTTTTGTTTTTCTATCATAGATCTTTTTAATGTTGTCTTGAACAAGTTGAGTTTTGTTATAGACCTCCTCCCTGGATTGTTGCAACTGTATGTTCTGGTTGATCCTTCTTTGTAAATCATTAGTTTCCACTTGTGATTCTTTTAACAATCTTAACACAGGAACTCCCAGAGAAACAAGGAAAACAACATCAACTCCATATACCATTTGGAAGGGAGACATTCCAATAGATGTTTTGGTGCTAATTCCGTAAGCCCATAGGGCATTAATCAAATTTTTATGCCAAGATTTTTTATTCTCTTGCAGTGGTTTTTTTATAATGTTGACTAAACTCTTGTTGGAGGAATCAACTAGCCCGTTTCCTTGTGGGTAATAGGCAGTTGAGTGTCCTAATCTTATGTGGTATTTGATACAAAAATCAACCATTTTCTTTGATTTAAAGGCAACAACATTGTCAGTGATAATCTTATGGGGATATCCAAACCTAGACAAAATGTTACCTTCTAAAAATTGGATAATGACAGCGTATGTGGCTTGTCTGGTTGGAATAACCTCAATCCACTTGGTAAAGTAATCAATGGCTATTAAGATCCATCTATGTTGGCCTAAGGAGCTGGAATGGATTTCACCAATGAAATCCAGACTCCACTGGTGAAAAGGAATTTCAATTGAAATGGGTTTCAAGTGTAAAGGCAAAAGATTTCTCTTGCCTTCAAAGATTTGACACTGGTGGCAAGTGGTGACTTTCCTATGCACATATGCAAACAAGGTAGGCCAGTAAAAGCCAACCCTTAGGATTTTGTTGGCTGTGGTGTTCCAATACAAATGGCCTACACAATCTCCTTGATGAAACTCTTCCATGACCTTGTCTACTTCATATTTCAATAAACGGTTTGGTAAAATACCTCCAACATCTTTCCAATATACATTCTGATCTAAAATACACAATTTCATAACTTTCAGTTCTAGAAACCTAGCTTTTTGTCTTGGTTAAACCAGGAGGAGATTGTAAGTTTTGTAATACAAAGATAATGTCTACATACCATGGTGAGGTAGCAAAGGCCTCTGATACCTGTGGAGTTTCCAACTCTTCCTGCTCATCTAATACAACAATATAATTGATATCTAGTGCATGAAAATTGGGCTCAATCATTAGCTTTTCCAATCCCTGACCTTTGATGAGCTTGGTTTGTTTTATCTCAATGTCATACTCTAGGATCACAACAATCCATTTCCCTCTTCTACCATTTGGGTCAACCTGTGTGAGAATATATTTTACCACAACACTTGGGACAAATGCAATGATATGAGAATGTAGGATGTACACTCTAAAACCCTTTAATGCATTTAACAAAGCAAAGGCTTGTTTCTCCATGATGTTGTACCTCAGTGATGCCTCCCTCAAAGCTCAGCGGAAAAAGGCTATGGGATGTTCATGGCCTTCCCTATCTTTTTTGCAATAAAACAAGTGCAAGAGTATGCTCAGATTCAAAAGAAAAAATCATAAAATCCTTTGTAAATAAGGTCTTATCAAAATAAGACTAGTGGTCAAAGCTAACTTTACTTCACTAGAGGATTTATTGGCTTCAATATTCCATTTTATTTCAATGGATTTCTTTAACATATTTGTAATGGATCTTAAGATCTCAGCCAAGTTAATACAAATCTCATGAGGAAATTTATTCTTCCAATGAAGGATTGAACTTCTTTTTTATTTCCGGGAGCGTCAATTTTTAATATGGCTTCAACTTTGCTAGGTTCAATTCTAATACCTTCCTTTGAAATGATATGGCCTAGAAGTTTTCCCTCCTCTAAACCAAAAAACAGTTTTCTTAGGGTTTAAGGAGATACCGTATTTTTTGCATTTTTCAAAAACTCTTCTTAAATGCAACAAGTGTTCTTCGTTTGCCTTTGAAAACATAGTAATATCATCTAGGTAGATAGCAATGAACCTGTTAATTTCATCAACAAAAGAAATTTCCATTTCTCTTTGGAAGTTGGCCCCAACGTTCATAAGGCCAAATGGAATTTTTACATACATAAAACTTCCCCATGGTGTAGTAAATGTTGTTTTGTGTTGATCATCAGGATGAACCAGAACCTAGTTGTATCTTGAGAAACCATCCAGCAATGAAATTCTGCTTGAACCAACTACCTTTTGTAGGATGTGATCCATTTGAGCAGGGTGTAGTTGTCTTTAAGAGAAACCTTGTTAAGATTTCTAAAATCTACACAAAACCTAATTTTACCTGTTTTCTTTTTGGTAGGTACTAGATTTGAGACCCATTTTGAAAATCTGAGGGGTACAATGATCTTTGCATCGAAAATTTTCTTGACTTCCTTTTCTATCAAACACAATAACACAAGGTTTATTCTCATTTTTTGTTTAAAACACTTTTGATCTTCCTTGATGGGAATGGTGTGCTGAATGATACATGTATCATAAGATTTTAAGTCTTCATAGCTCCAGGAAAACACATCAAAGAATTCTTTAAAAATCTCAATGCGTTTTTCTTTCTTTCTTTAGGAGGTAAGGATTTAGATAGTTTGAAAATTTTGGGGTTCTTTGCAGTTCCTATGTTACAGTCCTCTACGCCAGCTCCTATTGGTTTAATTTTTGGCTTCTTGGCTACATCATTTAAGTAAAAAATCTCTTCCAATGGTACCAATCCTCTTGGTAACACATTGTCCTTTAATTGCAGAACCTCGAGTTGTTCCTGTTTATCATCAATTTCATTAAACACTATTTCTTTTTCTTTTTCATCTATATCATTTTCTATATCAATATTTATAGACTCAAATTCATGTTTCATTTCTAAAAAATTCTCTATTTGTTTATCATTACCGAAAACTTGCCAATATCTTACATTATCAGGAACAACTGGAATACGCTTTACTTCCACCACATATTTCCTATTGGGATGAAAAGATATTTTGCAAGTACTGGTTGAAACAACTAAGGCACCAACTAAAATATTTTGGCTTCGAGGGATAACAGAGAAATCATATTCATAAAAGCATTGCAAAAAATCCAATACTGCATTCCTATAGGCTCTTAGTATAGGGTGTTTAGCAACATATTCACCCTTAATTTGATTGATTATTAGCTCAGAATCCTCATGCATGGAAATTCATTTTGCTCCTAATATCTTTAAAATTTCTAGGCCTAAGATCAGTGCCTCATATTCAGCTATGTTATTAGTGCACTGAAAATTAAGTTTGTAACCATATCCCTTTGCCATATTTGTTGATGAGTTTACAATGAAAACACCAGCCCCTACTCCATCCTTAATCACAACCCCATCGGAATCCATATTCCAAAGAGCCTCTCCCTCTACATCCTTTTCTTCAGTATCTAATTTTATCACTTCAGTATTACTGATTTCAGCCTCTAAGTGTGGAGCTACATTTTCTACACATTCATTATTATACAAGATAAATGAATCCATGTTCGAATCTGTTGAATATAAGGAATAATTGTTGGGTTTGTCGGTTTTAACCACGTACATAAACTACCTGCATACGAATTCTAAAAAACAGAAAATAAACAATATCGAGAGCATAACACATAAAACAAATATACACAGAGATTTTCCCCTAGATCACAAAACTGGGACTACCAGATTGATTTTTCATTATGTTCCTTTCAATGTTACAATACATATATATACATGTT
>APFE030605272.1:1921-64490 GCA_000404065.3 Pinus taeda
GTTACAAATTCAAGAAACATCATACTAGCATCACTTATTACAATTCCCCGTAGGGTGTGGAATTTGGGTACACAGAAGTAGCACCTGACGATTATGTGACGACTCCATGCCCAAGGATGATCCAGAGGACACTTGTACCATCAGATGTCATCAGTCAACAATACTAATCACATTTCTATTTATGTTTTCCTTGTTTAGGAAAAGCTTGCTGAATACTCAAGGATTCTGGAAGAAGGCCTCACAAGACAAAGCATTGGAATTACAAGGCTTGGTAAGAAACAAAAGGTATGTCTTAGACTATAAGTTTTGCTCTCTTCATGATAAAGGTATATTCATTTTGGATAAACTATTCTACATTACTAACATTATTGTGTCTAGCTCTCTTGAATCACAAAGATTTTTGATTGGGTGATTCACCATTAGATAAATCTACCCTCATATCTTTGATTATTCTTGTGGAACCCTAAAAAGGTTCTTTGTAAAACCCTAACTTAAGGGTATCTCGATGATAATGTGCGAAACCCTAGCCTACTTAGGGTTATTGTTGAAGTCTAAAGAAAATGTTTGATGCTTTGATGATGTCATGTTTGGGGTTTTGGTATGGTTATAAAAACCCTAACTTGTTAGGATTGAATGATGATGTCTGAAATCTCAAACCTTTGAAGTATTGATAAATTAGGGTTTCTGTTGAAACCTAGATCTTTAAGGTTTGGTAGGGTTTATGAGAAAGACCCTTATTTTAGATAGTGTCCTAGGAATGAAACCCTAGGCATATGGTTCTCCATCTAATCAAATATGTTAGATGTTTGAATGTGTTTGTGTCATTGGGTTTGACTAACATATGTTGTTATGATATTGTGAAAATTCTATCACTGCAGCAACTGATTTATTTTTCCTACTTATTCCACAATAATTTATTTATGAAATTACTTCAATAAACATTAAAATAAATATTGCTGCAGATATTACACCATAATACAAAAACAAAGATATGCACAAGCATTAACACTTTGACACAGATATTTTGGACAACAGTCTCCGGAAAAATTCAATGTGGAAAAACTGGTGCAGCAAGGGAGGATTTTATTATTCAACAATTCTTTAGTACAACAGGGTGCCAAACTGGCTTACAAGAGAAATAATTCTCCAGCACTTCTCCCAATCCCAATGTGAGTTCGATTGACCTCTGCGTGGCTCTCAAACCCTCTACATCAGCCCCTGCTTGACTGTTTCAGCCTTGGGCCTCTCTGCGTCACCCATGCAGGCCCAGCTAGTGACTGCGCAATCTTCTGCTGCCTTTGCGTCTGCCTCTCTTGCCTCAACGCTGATCTCTAGTCGCTGATCCCGCCTCTCTGCTCCATACTTGCTGCCTCTTGACTGCTCACTAGACCACTGGTTCAATTTCTCAGCTAACCCCACTCCAGAATTTGAACTCACTGGTCTCCCTCAATGTGTTCCCCAAGTGACCCTCAAGCCTCTTCTTATACTTTTCTTGTTGACAAATCAACGGTCGAGATTAAGTCCCTAATCAACGACTAAGATAAGCTCTGGCTTGATCCATGACTTTTGGACCATTCTAACACAATTTTATATTAATTCACATTAATATTTTATTTTCCCTAAGTTTAGACTTACGGACTGTTGACCACTACGTGTCAACTACCCATAGCAGTACACCCTCTTTTTTGCAAAAGAGATAGCGCTTGATCGACGTGTCCATGCCATTCGACTGTCATCATCAGCCCAATCATGTTATGTTGTAAACCCAGTCTGCATATGCAAATTGTAAATAATCTTAGTAGATCTGAGTCATGTATGTAAATCACCTAGGCAAACCTAATTTTCTAGTGATAACTTATGTTCTAGAAGGTTTTTTGTCTCACCAATCCATGATCGACAAAGTTTTCCTTTAGCCTAACCCCAAAGTCGGAATGGATTTTGTCATTAGAATCTTAGGGGAGTCCTAGTGTACTAGGTCGCGTCTATGTAAAAATAATTTGGAAATAATTCTAACTATTTGGTTAGGTTATTACAAATTGCTTGATCTGCTAGATTATGTTTGTGTTGCAGAACTGGGTGGTCCATGAGGGTCTATGTCAAATGGGTTTTCCCCCTTGAGATGTAAAATTTGTAAAAGTCATGATGTAAAGTGTCTTGAGGGTTAGAAAATAATTAATCCCCTCATAAGTCCTAAGTCCTAGGTCATAGGTGATTTTTCCAAAGGCTAAGTTCGAGGGTCCAATAAAAATAGTAAAAGATATAAATAATAAAAAATTAAAAAAATTAAAAATAAATAAAAAAGAAAAATAAAAAAAAATTAAGAAAAGATAAGTAAAAATTTGAAAAATAAAATAAAATAATAAAATAATAATAAGTAAAAGTTTAGAGGAAATAAATGCAATATTTCAATTTTTTAATATATTAAAATCCATTTGAAGTTTCGACGGATGAGATTAAAAGAGATTTTGATCCTCATCGACAGTGGAGATCACTTTGACATGGATCATTCGAACTAGCCATTGGGAATTTTTCTTTTAAATAGGGTGTCAGGGGTCATTTGAGATGGAATTCGATCTGTGAGACTTGTGTTAAAGAAAGCTCTCTTGTGGTCATTTTTTGTGCAATAAAGAAAGACTTTGGGATTGAAATCTTGCTGGTGTTACTCTTCTGGAATTGCTGTAAGATGTTTTATTTTCTTGCATAAATTCATTTTTAGCCATTGATGATAGCTTGATGAAGAGTGATCTTAAACACAGGGATCTTGTTTAGTTGCTAGGGTTTGAATGGTAGTTAAATTTCTGGATATGATGGCAGGTATCTCCATTACATTTGGATTTTAGTATCGTTTTCTCCTTCTTCATTAAAGGTTGATTCAAGCTGTGCAGGAAATATTTTTTTTAAGTTACCGAGTGTTCGAGGAAGTTCTCGGCTGAACTAGCCAACTCCCGGATTGCATTTTTTGAAGAGCCTAGCCAGTTTTGATCCGGGCTTATAATTCGATTTTTTCTTCTAAATGCATGAGGGTTTTTTTAAGCATCTCATAGTAAATCTAAAATTCTGAAAATATTTCTGTGGATTATTGACAAATTTGGCTGCTTAGAGTCGTTAATCTATAAATATTGTAATTATTTAGCTAGGGTTTTAAGGTTTGATTATTATTTTGTTTCTGGGCATTTTGGCTTTATCATTGTAGGTACAGATTTTGAAAATTTTCAGGGCTTCCATCAGGCAATCTGGAGCAGGAAGGATTTAGAATTTTGATTAAGTTTCTGGATTACGGGTTTGTTACCTCCCGTTTAAATTTCTCTGATGCCCAAGATCGATTTTTTTTAGCCTGCTCCGTCAAAATGCAGCGTCATTTCACTGCGCTATTCCATTACGCCCCTCGCTGCCACTGCGGCTATCTGCATCCCTCTCATTCTGCTCACACTTCTCTTTCTCTCACGCAGTTCCCTCCACATGCGTGCTATCCCCCTTCTTCAAAACTGCAACGGATCCCTCTCTTCATTTCTGCAGCCAGCGTCCATACCTATCTGCTGCATCTTTTCCTCACCCTTTCGAAAAATTGTTGCCATCATCCTTGGTGCTGCTACCCACGTCCATCCTCACGCGGCCTCATCTGCGCTTCTCCTCAAACCCGCTGTCGTATCTCCGAAGTCCTCATCCGCAGTATTTCTTTGCTGCCGTTGAAGTCCTCATTCCACACAAGACCCATCGCCCTCCTCTCCTCACACTGCCATCTTTAGCGTATTTCCCGCTCCAGCTTTCCGCAATACACCTGCAAACTCAATCTGCAGCTCCACGCCCTTTCCACGCATACCTCAGCTTCCTGACCTGCCTGATCCGCAGCTCCCTTGCCCTGCCCGCATCCAAACCCCTTGCTCTTTTACGCCGCCGGATTCTCTTACGCCTGCAAACATAATATGCACATGACCTTTTTGTACTTATTTCACTTGCAATAATTAAGGTTTGTGATGTACATACGTTGGTTTAGTTTTAGGTATATAAATGGATTTCATATAATTTTTAACTTAAGATTTCAACAACAAAAATAAAAGTTTTGATTTTGGATTTCTTTTTATGTTTATTTGATTTGTATATAGTTGGGTTAGCTTAGGTGTTAGCTTTATGTTTAGTTATATTTAGTTTAGATTTTGTATAGTTAGGCTTTACTTTAGATTTTAATTTTAGTTTTGTTCTATCTAAATTTTAGATTTAGAACTTTATCTCATATAAAAAAAATAAAAATAAAGATAAAAAAAAAAAAATAAAAATCATAAATGGTTTAAAAATAAAAAGGTTCATTTTCATTTTTTTTTTGGGATCTTAGTTTAGAATAGATTTTAGCTTTATTTAGATTTTAGTTCTTCTATTCTGATTTTTAATTTTACAATTAAAAAAAATAAATAAATAAGTAAAAAAGGGTTAGTCTTTAGGTTATATATAGATTTAAGTTTAGATTAGATTTTATTTTATTAGGATTTTATTTAGTTTTATTTTGATTTAATCTTGGAATTTTATAAAATATAAAAAATATATAAAATTAATTTTTTTTGAAAGGCTTAACTAAAAATTGAAAATTCATTTTTTGGTGTCTTTTGAATTTATGTTCCACTTCTCTATAGTTAAATACGCTTAAATGTTTATTTAAAGATTTGCTATATGAAAGTGGTGGTTGGTTCGCGTTTAAATTTTGTGGTTACTTAAAGTATTTGATCTTTTGAAATTTATTTGCTAGAGCATCGCACATCTATTGAATATCTCGCATTTGGCAAAATTAATCTTTGCTTGGGTTATTTGATGATAAATGATTGTTTTACAAGGTTCATATTTCTGCAACATTTAATAAATAATCATTTAATCATTAACTCCATAAGGCACTGGTACATTAATTTCTAAAATCAATCAGGTGCTAAATTTCTTTCCTCTATCTCCAACCCAACTGGTCCACAGTTGGTCTTCCTTTATCCCATAGGGTCTACCCCCCTTAGCCTCGGAAGATGGCTTAAACGGAGAGATCAGGGATCAGGGTGACAGCCCCCGGTCTGAGCGTTGTCGCGCTGCCCAGACAATCTGTGCGACAACATTTTTTGGCATCGTTGTCGGGGATATTTTTTTCTCGGTGTTTCAACGACATTTCACATTCATCCTTCTCATTTCTTATCTTTTCATTTGGCCCGACAACGACAACATTTTTTGGCGCTGTTGCCGGGGATAGAGTTTTTCTGTCCCTAGCGTTTCAACGACATTTCATCTTCATTCTTCTCTCTCATCTAGGATCTGGAATCTTTTCATTTGAGCAGGCAAAGTCAACATTTTTTGGCATCATCTCATCTTTTCCGCCATTCATTAGCTTGTCAAACGGCTAACATTCTTTGCTGTCATTTGATCTTTTCGTCGCCTTATTTTTCGTCATATCGTTTAATCATTCCTTTAGCACCTACTCTTCAGTTCTTTTCTTGTTTGGGTGGCGACTCCATTTCTTTTCATTTATTTTTCCTAGACAAAAAGCCTCCCTCATATCTGCTTGTTGGTTGCTTTTCAAATCCTAGAATTAGATTCATTGTTCAAGTGGTGACTCCACTTCTTTCATCTCTTGATTTTCTTGAGCAAAGATCTCTTTCTATCATCCATTTGGTCCCTCATTATTCGTCATGGATTATTCGTTTAAACCATGTCATTTTGCTGATGATCTCCATGATTTTCCGGAAGTGGCCATTTCTAAATTACCTTTGTTCTCAGGTAGTGATTCAGTCGCTGTTAGAAAGCATTTAAGCAAGTTAATTCGTATAATGATCATATATGTAGATCTCCTTAGTATGATCATGAAGATGTCAAAATGCGTCTATTTGTCCTTTCTTTAGAGGGTGATGCTTTGAATTGGTTTAATAATTATCCTAAAGATTCTTTCACTTCTTTACAAGACATTTTCAATGCTTTTAAAGATAGATATGGTTATCCAGATAGCTCGCCTTGTGCCCCTAAAATTGTGCAACAAAATGAAAGTAATCTTATGAAAGGTCCAGCTATTGATGAAAGATTTCAGGACAATTCTTCATATCAGAATGTGCCATCCACCTGTACCATTGCAGATCAAATCCATGATAGTGGAAAAACAGGGACAAATTGTAAAATCAGTGTCGACAATGAAAAGAAAAATCAGAAGCAAATTATACAAGAACTAATGCGACTGGTAAAAATTATGGAGATCAATCAAACTAATTACGTCAATGATGTGAGAACTTTATGCACCCGCTTGGAAAAACGTGATAAGGAGATGGAAATCATGAAAATTAAACACTCTGACCACATAGCTGACATGCAAAGTCAGCATGCTAAGGAAATTGAAACCTTGAAAGGTAATCATGATAGGGAAATTAATTCTATACAAAACAAGTTATTAACTATGGATGAAGAAATGACTATCATGACATTCGATCATAATAATCAGTTAGCTACCATGCAAGCAAATCATAAGAAAGAGATAAACTTTATGCAACATTGCTTGATGACCATAAAGGGAAAGAACGATAAAGTAATAAAAAATATGGAAGCCAGTCAAATATGTCTTCAAAATAAGTTACTGACCATGGAAGAAGACCATGCCCGGGAAATCAGTGCTATGAAGGTTGAACACTCTAGTCAGATGGATGCCATTAAAATACAAGTTCAAAAATTTCAACAGCGGTCGGAGGATGAAAGAAACTAGGGAATGTCAATAGATCAAGAGCCTCCTTATTTGTTGCAACAAGCTCCATCTTATTATGAGGTCCTTTGTTCCATTGAAAAGTGGCTAATTCAAGGTGACCTAGATAAAGGGAAATTAATAATCAGGTTAATGCTCACACGATTAATCCACCAGTCATAGAAGATCAAGTTATAACTCATGGCACCTGGGAGATTGATCCATCATCCTTGACAGGGCAGATGCAGAATGAAGAAAGACATGTCACGCATATCTTACATACTTCATTTGAGAGCTTTGAAGCAGAAAGTTCCACGTCATCAGTGATACAGCCTGCCATGAAGACAAAGCGCAAGAGAAAGAAAATGAGAAAAAGATTTAATGCATCAAACGGTCGCGAGCAGTTTGATTTTCGGATAGGGAAAAGTCCTACCGTATGCAGAATTGGACATGGCACGTCCGAGAAGCAGCCGACAGATTTGCCTGAAAGCAGGCAAATGCTCAGTATACACTATATTGAACACATCTGATGCCATGGGGCATACTCTGTATCTCTAACCCTACTCCTTGTTTTTTCAGCATTTTCATTTCTGTTTTAGGATTAGATTTACTTTTCATGTTACTAGATAGTTAATAAATGAAGAGCTTATATCTTTCCTATGCTTAATGTTATATGATGATTTTTGGATGGACACTACTTATGTTTTATTGTGTGTTGCGTGGATGCAGATTCTGGTTTCTCACATTCCTACAATGCAGCAACATGTCCCCAAGTAGAGCCAGATGTTGACCACTACGTGTCAACTACCCATAGCAGTACATCCCCTTTTTCGCAAAAGGGATAGCACTCTATCGACGTGTCCGTGCCATTCAACTGTCATCATCAACCCGATCATGTTATGTTGTAAACCCAGTCTGCATATGTAAATTGTAAATAATCTTAGCAGATCTTAATCATTTATGTAAATTGCCTAGGCAAACCTAATTTTCTAGTGATAATCTACGTTCTGGAAGGTTTTTTTTCTCACTGATCCATGATCGACAGAGTTTTCCTTCAGCCTAACCCCAAAGCTGGAATGGATTTTGTCATTAAAATCTTAGGGGAGTCCTAGTGTGCTAGGTCGCGTCTATGTAAAAGTAATTTGAAATAATTCTAACTATTTGGCTAGGTTATTACAAATTGCTTGATCTGCTACATTATGTTTGTGTCGCAGAATTGGGTGGTCCATGAGGGTTTATGTCAAATGGGTTTTCCTCTTTGAGATGTAAAATTGTAAAAGTCATGATGTAAAGTGTCTTGAGGATTAGAAAATAATTAATCCCCTCATAAGTCTTGAGTCCTAGGTCCTAGGTGATTTTTCCAAAGGCTAAGTTCGAGGGTCTAATAAAAATAATAAAAGATATAAATAATAAAAAAATAAGAATAAAAAATAAAAATAAAAAAAAACTAAAAAAAATAAAATAAAAAATTAAGAAGATAAATAAAAATTAAAAAATGAAAATAAAATAAAATAAAATATAATAAATCAAAGTTTGAGAAATAAGTGCAAGATTGCATTTTTTTAATATATTAAAATGCATTTGAAATTTTGACGGATGAGATTAAAAGAGATTTTGATCCTCATCGACAGTCGAGATCACTTTGACATGGATCACTCGAACTAG
The DNA here is from genome assembly GCA_000404065.3 of Pinus taeda. Lineage (NCBI taxonomy): Eukaryota > Viridiplantae > Streptophyta > Pinopsida > Pinales > Pinaceae > Pinus > Pinus taeda. The sequence goes on from APFE030605272.1 coordinate 10,272, forward strand.
CCGTTGGTAATTTTTCCTTTAAAGAGGGTGTCAGGGGTCATTTGAGATGGAATTCGATTCGTGAGTCTTGTGCTAAATAAAGCTCTCTTGTAGTCATTTTTTGTGCAATAAAGAAAGACTTTGGGATTGAAATCTTGCTAGTGTTACTCTTCTGGAATTGCTGTAAGATGTTTTATTTTCTTGCACAAATTTATTTTCAGCCATTGATGATAGCTTGATGAAGAGTGATCTTAAACACAAGTATCTTGTTTAGTCGCTAGGGTTTGAATGGTAGTTAAATTTCTAGATATGATGGCAGGTATCTCCATTACATTTGGATTTTAGTATCGTTTTCTCCTTCTTCTTTAATGGTTGATTCAAACTGTGCAGGAAATGTTTTTTTTAGGTTACTGGGCGTTTGGGGAAGTTCTCGGCTGAACCAACCAACTCCCAGATTGCATTTTCTGAAGAGCCCAGCCAGTTTTGATCCTAGGCTTATCATTCGATTTTTTCTTCTGAATGTATGAGGGTTTTTTTTAAGCATCTCATAGTAAATCTAAAATTTTGAAAATATTTCTGTGGATTATTGACAAATCTGGCTGCTTAGGGTCGTTAATTTGTAAATATTGTAATTATTTAGCTAAGGTTTTAAGGTTTCATTATTATTTTGTTTCTAGGCATTTTGTTTTTATCATTGAAGGTACAGATTTTGAAAATATTCAGAGTTTCCATCAGGCAATTTGGAGCAGGAAGGATTTAAAATTTTGATTAAGTTTTTGGATTACGGGTCTGTTACCTCCCGTTTAAATTTCTCTGCTGCCCAAGATCGATTTTTTTAGCTTGCTTTGTCAAAATATAGCGTCATTTCACTGCGCTATTCCATTACGCCCATCGCTGCCACTGCGGCTATCTGCATCCCTCTCATTCTGCTCACGCTGCTCTTTCTCTCACGCAGTTCCCTCCACCTGTGTGCTATCCCCCTTCATCAAAACTGCAACGGATCCCTCTCTTCATTTCCACAGCCAATGTCCATACCTATCTGCTGCGTCTTTTCCTCACCCTTTCGAAAAATTGCTGCCATCATCCTTGGTTCTGCTACCCACGTCCATCCTCACGCGGCCTCATCTGCACTGCTCCTCAAACCCGCTTTCGTATCTCCGAAGTCCTCATCTGCAGTCTTTCTTTGCTGCAGTTGAAGTCCTCATTCCACGCAAGGCCCATCGCCCTCCTCTCGTCACACTACCAGCTTTAGCGTATTTCCCTCTCCAGCGTTCTGCAATACACGTGCAAACTCAATTTGTAGCTCCACGCCCTTTCCACGCATACCTCAGCTTCCTGACCTGCCTGATCCGCAGCTCCCTTGCCTTGTCCGCGTCCAAACTCCTTGCTCCTTTACGCTGCTGGATTCCCTTACGCCTGCAAACATAATACGCACATGACCTTTTTTTACTTATTTCACTTGCAATAGTTAAGGTTTGGGATGTACGTACGTTGGTTTAGTTTTAGGTATATAAATGGATTTCATATAATTTTTAACTTCGGATTTCAACAACAAAAATAAAAATTTCGATTTTGGATTTCTTTTTATGTTTATTTGATTTGTATATAGTTGGGTTAGCTTAGGTGTTAGCTTTACGTTTAGTTATATTTAGTTTAGATTTTGTATAGTTAGGCTTTAGTTTAGATTTTAATTTTAGTTTTGTTCTATGTTGCAGGAAACGTGGTATAGAGGTCTGTTTCTGTACGGAAACGGATATGAAACGCGGAAACGCGTTTGGTACGGCCGTGAAACGCGTTTCCGGCCGTACTGCCATGTTTCCCGAAACGGAAACGTGGCCAGTATAGCCAGAAATGCGTTTTAGGGCCGTACGACCCACGTTTCCTCATTAACTTGTGTGTTTTTTTTATTAATTTGTTTTTTAATTTACTTTTAGGGTATGTTAGTGACTTCTTGTTGCTTCTAGATGCATGTCTAAAGTTATAAAAGTGAATTTTTGCCCTAGTGTTGATATGCAGTTCATTAGGAAGTTTGAGGGATATGCAGTTCATGGTAATGTTAAATTCTTAAGTAAAAGTGATATTCTCCTTTATTTTTCATTTTCATCCTTTTACTTAAATTTTTAACATTACCATGAAATGACTCAGGATGTTTGAGAGTGGTTTCGCCCTCATTGGATTTCATATGGAGAAAGTAGAATTTTAGATCTCACTAAAAATCCAGCAGACTTATCTGTTTTTCAGGATTTCAGGATTGGGGGGATTGTAATGTTTCCATTGGATTTTATCATGTACTATGCTATGGAACTTGTATTTAATCAAGAGAACCAAGCCCTCTATGTAGGGGAGACTCCCAATAATGAAGAGCATTTAGGGTATTAGGGTATGAAACTTGTATTTAATCAAGAGCACTAAGGTCGTTTGACTATGTAGGAGGAGACTCCCAATCAAGCACGAGACAAGAAATTAGAAATTTCTCATGGCTGATTTTGGATATTTCTATGTTCAATATGTGATCATTCATGAGTAAATGTGATGTAAATTTAGAGACTTATAGTTTATGCATTGACAAGTGACAATTTTATCATAATGTAATAAGTTAGAATGTATCATATATGCTTTATGATTGCACATGTTTCTTAAATGTCCTAATATATATATATATTCGTGTTTCCCCATTTCCAAAATTTGGGGAGGTCGCGTTTCGTATCGCTTCCTATTTCAGAAACTCGTACCCGTTTCCACATTTCGTGCAACCTTGGGACAATCATCCCCAAAAGAACCCAACTTGGAAAACCGGTGCAACAATTCTAAGGGTTTTATTATTAAGCATCTTTCTTGAGTACAACTGGGTGCCAAACTGGCTCACCTGACAAAGAAATCAATCTGGCAGTAATACCTCTCTTCGGAAGCAGATATTCGACAAGTCTGCTCCACGAAAATCTCTCCAACGTCTCTCTAAGGCTCTACGTCAGCGCTCTTGGCCTTTGCGTCAACCTTCTTATGCTTTGCGCTGGCTCTTTGGCTTTTTGTGTCACCCATGCAAGCCCTTTGGCCCTCTGCGCAGTTAGTTTGGCCCTCTGTGTGGCTCTTGTTGGCTCTTTGTAGCCTTCTCTGCCTTTGCACTGGTCTTTTGGCACTATTTCTGCCTCTCTGCTATGCACTCACTGCCCCTCGCTGCAACTCTAATCATTGGTCTGATTTCTCTTAGCAAACTCCGCTCCAGAAAATCGAACTGACTAATCAACTTGGTGTATCTCCAACTGACCCTCAAGCCTCTTTTTATACTTTTCCTATTGAGTCTTCAACGATCGAGCTTAAATCTCTAATCAATGGCTAAGATTAGATTTGGTTTGATCCATGTCATTCAGAACCTTCTCACCTAGTTTTATATTAATACCCATTAATATTTTAATTTTCCTAAGTTTAGACTTAGGAACCAGTGTTGAAAATATCGTTATCGGGAAAATATCGGCGAGGGTCCAGAAAATTTCTTATTGGCAATATTAGAAAAAATATTGGCAAAATATCGGCAAATATCGACAAGCATAAAAAATGCATAATATATTCATTTTTTTCAGATTTTTAAACATATGAAGCAATAACAACATGAAATAAACACATTGGCACATAAATGTGAAGAAAGCATTGATATATATGATGTCAAATAGAAATGATACATCAAAGGCGATACCAAATCCTGCTGATCCTTGATAATTGTCCATTCAAGGACTCAAATGTGGAGAACCAATACAAAATAACATCACATGTATAAAAGTATCTCATCATCATGAGTTATATGTAGCATAACAAATAAAACTAGCAGCTATCTATCTGAAATCACTGCCCTCTCCCCCTTTTACGGGAAAACATGACGGGTTGTTTGCTAGGCCTGCCCCTAGTAGTAGAAGGCCCTGACCTTGCCTCTGCACCTAATGTCAAATAATGAGTGCTAGGTATGGGGCTATGCTCTCCTATATCTATAGCATATGGTGTTGATGCTGATGCTGATGCTCCCGCAGTGTCCTCCTCCTCCTCCTCCTGCTCCTCCTCCTCTTGGTGCCCCTATTCTAATGGATCATCTGCCACTGGCTCTAACCATGAAAGTGACTCCTCCAAGATGGGCTTCTCAAACTCCACCCTCCATTGAGACAATACATCAATATTGTCTAAGGAAATGGCATCTGAATCCATTGGTGATTCTATTTGCCTCACTCGAAGTCGGATGTTGTAATGCACATACACCAAATCGTTGAGGCGTACGAACTCCAACCTATAAGAGTGTCAAAAAATTAATGAGTTTTGACTCTTGACTCTTGACACTTGAAGGTAATAAATTAAAAATTAAAAATTACAATAAGTGTAATTGCTCAACTGAAGGCTGGAGCTCAAAGTTATACCTGTTGCACTTTTTTGCGTGTATTTTCTCAAATACACTCCAATTGCGCTCACACCCTGAAGAGCTGCATGTTTGACTCAAGATTCGTATGGCCAATTTCTGCAAATTTGGTGCCCTTGCACCATAGCTTCGCCACCAAATATCTACAACAAAATAATGAAATAAAAAATTCAAAAACTTAAAACATAATTAAACTTTCAAATAAAAGTTACATAATTGAATTCTAAAAAAATAGAATGATAAGTAAGGAAATTCTAAATTGAAAATTCTAATTTCTAATGAGTGATGACTTGTCACTTACGTGGCATGAAGAGGGTCCTTTCCCTAATAGCATCATCAAAGCCAAATAGGCCAACACAATCTTGATAAGACTGTATCTCGCGATTATTTTGCTACGAAGTTCAGGATCAGGTACCATCCTCTGAATACAGGAATGGAGCCCTTCCATCACCTCGCCATCAAAACCACAGCCGCATTTGTATGAAAATGCGGGGTTGAGGAAGAGTGTTGCTGCATGAATGGGTTGATGAAGCATCCCTGTCCACCGACTATCAATCACATCCCATAACATCATCTGCCTATCAAGGCCAACAGAACCCTTGTCTGCATAATAAGAACGAATGGCCTCCTTGGCCCTATCCATGCTCTCATACAAATAAGCCATTGCAGGCTTCTCCCCATCCACCAATCTGAGAACCTTTACTATAGGCTCACTCACTACGCATGGTTCTTCTACTCCACGCCAAAACGTCTCAGAGTACACCATTTTTGCAATGGCTTTCTCGTCCTGTGTCCTGTTTTATCTACAATTACACCAATCATCAGACACAAACATTTGCTTCAACTCGAACTAACATCGAAGCAAAGACTAAAGAGTAATAAAGTTTGTGGCAAAGCGTGTGATCGCAGGATGCCGCAACTCCTTGTTTCTAGTGAACCTCCTCATGAGGCTAAGAACAAAAGCATGGTTATAAATAAACTTGGGGATGCTCCTAGCCATATCAACCGCCTCCTTGATGAAGGAGAGTTTCCCCATATCCTCAAGCAGCAAATCAAGACAATGTGTTGCACATGGAGTCCAGAACAATGTGGGATGCCTCTCCATAAGCATCTTGCTGGCAGACACATAATTAGCTACATTGTCTGTTATGAATTGCACCACATTTTGCACACCAATCTCCCGAATGAACCCATCTAACAACTCATATATCGTTGCTGCATCTTTGATATGTTTTGATGCATCCAACGATTTAATAAACATGGTACCTTTAGGATAATGTAGCAAGAAATTTAGAAGGGTCCTACCCTTCCTATCTGTCCAACCATCAAACATCACTGTGCATCTAGTAACTTCCCATGTCTTTTTCAACTCTGCCAATATAGAGTTGATGTCCTGCTTTTCTGCTTGAAGAATTGGCCCCCACAACTCCTCATATGTGGCACTTTTGTAACTTGGGCCCACAACAGCAATAGCATCACACATTGGCTGCCAAAATGGATTGGTTTTGGTGATGCTGAGAGGTAAGTCGCTCTAGAAAATACACCTCCCCATGACTCTATCTGCTTCTTGCTTCTCCTTTTTTTTTAATAAGAGATTTTATGCCAAGTTGTGCTCCAGGTCCTGTTCGTGGAACAAAAAATGATGACCTCGCACTAGCAGTAGCAGGTGATGATGTGCCAGCTGTGGAGCCCCTCCCACTACCCTCAACATCACAATCAGGAGAAGATATCCCGAAAGATCTACTTGCACGTTTAGCTTTGTTTCTTTCTGCCTCTTCCTTCTTTCTGTCTTTTTCATCAATTGCCTCAAGAGCTTTTTGTATAAGCTCCGGATTAGAAACTATACAAATCCCAACGTCATGTCCACTGAGTCTAGCAAGATGGTATTTCAGTCGTGTAACCCCACCTATCATCCTAGTCCCACACAATTTGCATGTAAGATATGCACGATTTGTCCCACCATCAGGGTTCCCATACTCCCAAAATGGGTCCAAGGCTTTTGGCATATTTGTATTTTGTAGTGGGCTAACTTAAACCTAGGGCACCAAAAAAAAATTGGAATTAATAACTTAATAAGTAATAACCACATCATTTTACAAAACAGTTTTTTTGCTACATTATTTGCAATTTTGCAACGTGAATTGAAAATTGAAAATTCATTTGAAATTTCATAAATTCATACATAGAATTTACTTTTAGAAATAGGCAAATGGTAAACCTACCTCATTGTTCACATTGCACAATAAGAAACTAATTTCTAAGGTGAAGAAATTTTATAGAGATGAACCCCTAATATATAATAAAATTAATAAATAGCCTCTACAACTATGAACTAAAAAAAAATGGAGTTTGCTCTCCAAATATGGAGAAGACTTGAAAACTTAAAAACTTAAAACCCTTGCATTTGCTCATGGGCATGAAAATATTTTCAAATGGAAAAAAAAAAATCAAGCAAAATGATTGTAGGCAAATAGGCAAGCAAGAACAATCCTAAAACTAACAAATTCATTAAAATAGGGGTTTATTTGAACATACCTGTTAATGGAAGAAATGAAATTGTCTAACTGTTCTTGAAGCTTAGATCAATGAAATCTTCGTTGTTGGTGGCGATAATAACTATGGAAAGCTCAAACCCTCCTTAGCAGCAAGCACATAGCTCTCCCCTTCCTTCTCCAGCAATCAGAAATCAAAATGATTCATAAAAAACCAAAATCCGAATTTTATAACCCACGCAGATATTTTCTATTATCTCCCGGCGATAAATTAGATTGTCACGCGATATTTCGCTGAAATATAGGCGATATTTCAGAAATATCGCGATATTTTCAGGAGCCGAAAATATCGCGATATTTACGAATATCGCCGATATTTCGGCAATATTATCAACACAGTTAGGAACTCCATTAAAAATATTAATTATTTTAATATCTCTCTAACCATGTGGAATTTCCCCAAACCATTTCTGGGTCTTGGAGATCTCATGAAAGAGAAAAACAAAGAAAGTATTTTTAACGTCCACAAGGCTAAAGATAGCCCGTGGGACAGATTTCTTCTTCATTTACTTGATGTATTCGACCCTTTTTCTGTGAAGCTTCAAAATAAATGCTCCCAACTTCTCTACAAACCCCTCGCTAAATAGATTATCCCAAGAGCTAGCTGCCAACATATCTGCATAACTTTTCCTGTTGTCTTTGAAGGCCTCACATTCTAAAATGAAATGTTTTTTGTTTCCACTTTTCCAGAAGAACAAAAAATACATACTCTTTCCTCCCACACTTCCTTGGCCTTTTCCAGCGCCCTATTTCATGGATAGAGCACATCCAATGCTATCCCAAATCAACAATATGTCCCCACTTCCTCAGTCTCCGTATGATGCTGATACCCCCATCTTCCTTCACCCTGCAATTCTCCCTCTGAAATCAAACTCTTACTTCTTGAGAATAGATTTCCCTCAGGTTATTGAGTATTTGCCCGATGTGTCTCCAAATGACTCTCAAGTCTTTCTTTATAATTTTCTTGTTGAGATATCAATGACCGTGATCAAATCTCTAATCAACAGCTAGGATTAAATTAGACTTGATCCTCATCTCCTAGAAGCTTCTCACCCATATTTTCATTAATACCCATTAATATTTTAATTTTCCTAAGTTTAGACTTACGAACCCCATTAAAAATATAATCCAAGTGGAATTTCACCAAACAGTTTTTGGGTCTTGGAGATCTCATGTCTTCTAGCCGCTCCACAAAATTTCGGAGCTAGAGCACATCTGATGCTACCTAAAAAATCAACACTCCCTCTTAGCGAGGAATGTGCTCTAGCAATACTTCCCAGTAGAAGTATCACACTGATCCACGACATCAATCCTCTGCATTGTTGATGCTTGGCCTGCTGCCCTTCATCCACTGTGTTGCTGCACTTTGTACTGCTGCCCATGACACTGCCACTGTCACTACTGCATCTGTACTATAGCTCCCTTTCAAATGCTGCACTATTCGCTTCTACTACTGAAACAGATTCTCAATCATCCCCATCTTCTCCTTGAAATAAACAAATTGTGTTCTTCCTAGAGCCTTAGTGAGAATGTTTGCCACCTGTTCTCTTGTCGAAGTGTACTATAACTGTATTGCCTCTTGCTGGACACAGTCTCTGATAAAGTGACACCGAATGTCAATGTGCTTCGATCGATCATGAAAAACTAGATCCTCAAAGAGTTTGATGCAACTCTGATTATCACACAAAATATTGGTCGCTTCCATCCTTCTCCTGAATAGATTTACAAGCAACTTCCTAAGCCATATGGCTTCACACAATGTTGTGCTAGTTGTCGTATATTCAGATTCAACAGAGCTCAGAGCTATGGATTTCTGTTTCCTACTACACTAGGAGGTCATTCCTGATCCAATGTTGAAATAGTATCTAGTGGTACTTTTCTGATCTATTGAGCTTCCAGCCCAATTTGTGTCAGTGAACCCACTCAACCTGATATCATTGCCTTGGTTGTAGATTAATCCATGCTCGGCTGTTCCTTGTATATATCTGAGAACATGCATGGCTGCTGCCCAGTGTGTTCTCTTCAGTTTTACCATGAACTAACTGAGGGTGTTGACAGCGTAACAAATGTTTGGCTTGGTATTGACCAGATACATGAGGGACCATATGAGCTGCCTGTACAAGGTGGGATCTACTTCTTTATCTTTAGACGCATCAATCGTCTTCCAGTTGGTAATCATTGGAGTAGCCATGGGTCTACAGTCCTGCATTCTAAACCTTTTTAAAATTTCTATAGCGTATCTCCCTTGTCCACGGAAAATTCCACTCTTCTGCTGCCAAACTTCCAACCCCAGAAAATAATGCATCCGTCCCAAATCCTTCATGTCAAATTTTGTAGCTAGGATTTCCTTGCAATCTTTGATGATCCTGTCAGGAAAAGGTCATTCACATATAACACCAGAATTAGAGGCTCATTCTCTACAATCAAATAGTAGAGGTAGGGATTTGCGTCACTCTTGACGAATCCCATCTTCTGCAAGTAACCATCAATTTGATCGTACCATGCTCTAGGCACTTGTTTAAGCCCATACAAGGCTTTCTTCAACCTGCATATATGAGTTTTCTTCTCATGTGTCTCAAAATCCTCTGGTTATTCAATGTATACTTCTTCTTCTATCACCCCGTTCAAGAATGTAGTCTTGACGTCCATCTAGTGAATCTCCCATCCCATCTGTGTTGCAAGGGATATCATGAATCTAATAGAAGTATACTTGGCTACTGGTGCGAAGGTTTCTTCGTAGTCTATCCCTTCCTTCTAAGCATACCCCTTAGCCACGAACCTGGCTTTGTATTTTTCCACACTGCCATCTGTAGCATATTTGACCTTGTAAATCCATCTCGAACCTACAATTGATCTGTCCTAAGGCCTAGGTACCACTTCCTAGACATCATTGATCATTATGGAACTGTATTCCTCCATCATAATGTTGATTTGGGGTAGCATCAAATGTGCTCTAGCCATGAAAATTGGTGGAGAGACTAAAGCACAAGAGATCTCCAAGTCCCAGAAATGGTTTGGACAGATTGTACCCAGTTTGGGAGAAATTAAAATAATTAATATTTTTAATGGAGTTCCTAAGTCTAAACTTAGGAAAAATAGAATATTAATGAGTAATAATATAAAACTGGGTTAAAAAGTTCCAAAACTCATGGATCAAGCCAAATCTAATTTTAGCCGTTGATTAGAGATTTAATCTCGTCCGTTGAAGGACCAACATGAAAAGTATAAGAGGAGGCTTGAGGGTCAGTTGGAGAACAAACTAGAGTGATCAGTGATTCATTTTGCTAGAGCAGGGTTGCTAAGCAAAAGCGAATCAGTCATCAGCAATGAGGGGCAGTGTCTACTAGGCAAAGAGGCAGAGACAGTGCCAAGAGACCAAAGCAGAAGTGAAGAGCGAGAGAAGCAGCTAGAGCAGGCCACGCAGAGCCCAATAGAGATAGCGCAGAGCCTAGAGGGACTGTGTCATCCATGCAGAACAAAGAGGGAGTGACACAGAGGGTCCCAAAGGCTGCGCAGTGCCTCAGAGGGCTGATGCAGAGGGTCCTGGGGCTGACGTAGTGCAACAAGAGGCTGACGCAGAGGTCAACGATGAGCTTTAGAGTTGTTGGAGAGGGTTTCGTGGGACAAGTTTTTTGAATACCTGTTTCTGAATAGAGAGGTATGGGTGCCGTGTATTTTTCTCTGTTGAGTGAACCGGTTAGGTGCCCAGTTGTACTCAAGGAACTACTGCATACTAATAAACCCTTAGAATAGTTGCACCAGTTTTCCTGCATTGGAATTTTCCGAGGACATTTGTCCAAAAATAACGGTGTCACTTATGTGTTTGTTTTCTTTCAACTGATGATCTATAGATGTTGTGATTGTATTGTGTTTATTTCAGTATTTAAAATGTTTTAAATAACTTGTTCATAATTTAAAAGTAGATTTTAGAAATAAACCAGCAGAATACAGAATAATTTTCTAACGGATAGACTTAGAAAATTCAACATGGTATCAGAGCGTTGTTGCAGATCACAGGAAAGATGAATGCATCAGCTGAGCAGAGCATTTGCAACAGATTCAGTTGTTCGGAGTGACAGAGCTAATCTTTGCAGAAAACGACAGAGGAATGGTTGACGCAGAGGGATTGCGTCATCAGTCTGGGCATGAGAAAAGCCATCGCAGAGGTTGAGGAGGGCACAAACAGGCTCACGCAGAGGCCAGGGGGGCTAACACAGTGGGTTGAGGGAGTTGTTTTGCCAGTGCTGGGATTGCGTAGAGCTAAGAGGCTCAATCCTTCAATTGTTGGGTTGAAGGAAGCTGTGGGCAGTTTTGCGGGAGCGAAGCTAGTGGGGTACTGTGGTCAGAACAGTACCTAATAGGGCAAAACCAAGGTAGAGGGATTTGCTACCAAGACGGACTTCTAGCCAAGGAATCTGGATCAGTGTTGCAGTTGCACAAACGATCAGACAGGGGCAACTTGACGGTTGGCAAAAGGATTTCCCGAAGGGAAATCGGGAATTAGAGGTAGTCTAAAAGAGAACTTCCAGATGAGAAGCGAAGAGACTCGGAGGAGTCGAACCGAGAACTTCCAGACGGGAAGTAGAGAGACTTAGCAGGAGTCGAACCGAGAACTTCCAGACGAGAAGTAGAGAGGCTCAACAGGAATCAAACCGAGAACTTCCAAGCGGGAAGTAGAGAGACTCGGAGGAGTCAATAGAGAAGAGCAGAGAGATGGTCATGAATGTGCTGAGGGATCAAGATAGGTTGGACGGAGCGTCCAACTTTGTGGTCTGGAAGGCCAAGATCTTGTCCATTCTAGACAGACATTGCATCAAGGGCTTTGCCTTGAGAGTAATGTCTATCCCAGTTGACCTGGTAGCTAATGTAAGGTACGAGGAGGCAATGGCCAAGGGAAAATGCATCATCCTTGATGGTGTCAAGAATCATGTGGTCCAACATATTGCCAAGAAGGAAGCGACAAAGGAGATATGGGACACCTTGAAGACATTTTACTAACATACTTCCGTGCAGAGGAAGATGCTCCTTGAGAATCAACTAAGGTCATACCAGATGCAAAAGGGAGAGCAGATAGATCTCTTCCTCATTGGGTTGAAGGAGATCCAGGACCAACTGACTTCCATAGGGGCCACGTTGGATTAGGAGTTGATGATGAGGACCGCACTAAACGTAGTCTTCGAGGAGTGGGAGACATTTGTCCAGAGTATACTGGGCAAAGTGAGTCTTCCAGATTGGGAAGAATTGTGGGCAGCTCTTTGCCAAGAGGAGATCAGATGGATGACCAAGATGGGAAGTAGTAGCAAAGAAGTCCAAATCAAGAAGGATGAGGAAGAGGATGCAGCTATGGCATCTGCGGGAAAGCAGGAGAAGAGGAAGAAGAAGGACCTCTTCAAGGTCAAGTGCTTCCACTGTGGGGAACTGGGTCACTATGCAAACCAGTGTCCAAGGAAGAAGAGTAAGGGAGAGGCTTCTGACTCTAAGGCAGTGCCAGCGAAGGCGGAGAAAGAAGTCAAGGAGGATGACGATTGTGCCATGAGTGCTCATGTGCCACTTGAGAAGAAATGGGGAGACATCGAGTTGTAGTCTGGAGGACTACAGGCGATGAGGGGCATGATCCTTGAGGTACCCAACCTCTTGGATTATACCTTGCTAGAGGAGCCCCGAAGAGGAGTAGCAGGACTGGCAGATGTAGGTAGAGATGGATGCGAATGAAGTGACAAAGAGTGCTATAGTGTAGGAGTCCCCGAGTAGCACGAGGCTAGCAGATTGCAATAGTGTGAGAGGCACAAGAGTGTTTCAAAGGTGTAGGATGGCACAGAGAGGTGGGAAATAGTGCGAGATGCAGCGAGTTGTTGCAGCAGCGCAGAGGTCAGTAGAGGGAGCACTTGTTAAGGTAGAGGGAGCTTCAGCATTGGGAGTGTTTCTAGCCTGACAAGGATGTCAAACGTTGGGTGGATCAATTACTTACTTCTTAGTAACTGAGTTGCAGTGCAGTAGCAGTATGCAGTAGCACGATGCAACATGATGAGAGGGGGATGCAGTGCAAATGCAGTGTTGGGAGGATGGACCAACAACAGCACGGATGTAGAGGGAGTTGTTGTACGAATGCAGCAGTGGTAGTGGCAGAGCCATGGGAAGCAACACAGGATGTGGGCGAGGAGGCAGAGCATCAGCACATGGACTGGTGCCGGATAATTAGAGTGATGCTCAATGAGGAGTATTACTAGATCTCAGTCCTCGCTAAGAGGGAGTGTTGATTTGGGGTACCACTGAATGTGCTTTAGCCATGAAAATTAGTGGAGAGGCTAAAGCACATGAGATCTCCAAGACCCAGAAATGGTTTGGATAGATTGTACCCAGTTTGGGAGATATTAAAATAATCAATATTTCTAATGGAGTTCCTAAGTCTAAACTTAAAAAAAAATAAAATATTAATGGGTATTAATATAAAACTGGGTTAGAAGGTTCCAAAAGTCATGGATCAAGCCAAATCTAATCTTAGCCGTTGATTTGAGATTTAATCTTGGTTGTTGAAGGAACAATAGGAAAATTATAAGGGGAGGCTTGAGGGTCAGTTGGAGAACACACCAGAGTGATCAGTGATTCATTTTGCTAGAGCGGGGGTGTTAAGCAAAAGTGAATAAGTGATCAACAGCGAGGGGAAGTGTCTACTGGGTAGAGGAGCAGAGAGGCCACACAGAGCCCAACAGAGACAACAGAGAGGGTCCTAGCAGCTGTGCAGCGCCTTAGAGGGTTGACGCAGAGGGTCCTGGGGCTGACGCAGTGCAGCAGGAGGCTAACGCAGAGGCCAGGAGGGCCAGTGCTGAGCTTTAGAGTCGTTAGAGAGGCTTTCGGGGGACAGCTTTTCTGAGTAATTGTTTCCGAATAGAGAGGTATTGCTGCCGTGTAGTTTTCTCTGACGGGTGAGGCAGTTAGGCACCCAGTTGTACTCAAGGAAATTATGCATACTAATAGTAATAAACCCTCAAAATAGATGCATCGTTTTTCCTGCATTGGGTTTTTCTGAGGACATTTGTCCAAAAATAATAGTGTCACTTGTGTGTTTGTTTTCTTTCAACTGATGATCTGTAGATGTTGTGACTGTATTGTGTTTATTTTGGTATTTAAAATGTTTTAAATAACTTGTTCAAAATTTACAAGTAGAAGAAATAAACCAACAAAATATAGATTAATTTTCTAACGGATAGACTTAGAAAATTCAACACATGGCATATAGCCATACTTGATGTTGAATGGCCTCCTGAAAGCTAGAGGGTTCTCCAAACTAAGCCACCAAAGCTTGGTATCTATTTGGTTGTCTATGCTCCCTTTTCTCATTCCTTGGAGCACCAATGAAATCCTCTGCATCCCGTAGTATTTGTTGAAGTTCTGGCTCGTTCTTCCACTGGTAGTGGGTAGATCTATTTGCTCCTCCTCTTGAGATTCCACCTGCTGTGATCCCTCTAGATTCTTGTCCTTTGGAGAAATACTAGTGTTGGATTCTGCTGGTCGAAGTGGCTGGACCAATGGATCATCCTTTGACTGCTCTTCGGAAGTCATTTCTCGGGATTTCCTAAAAGCTCTGTCCTCCATAAACTTTACATCTCGTCGTACTACGATCTTTCTATTTCCCGGAAGGTAAATTCTATATGCCTTAGCATTCTCGCTATATTCCACAAGATATCATTTTTCTACAGTTTGATCCAACTTCTTCCTCTTTTATTCAGGTATATGGCAGTATGCCAAGCTCCCAAATATCCTGAAATGACCCACTTCAGGCTTCTTTCCAATGAAGGCAATCTCTGGAGTAATCATACCTAATGCCCTGTGAGGAGTCCTATTCTGAACATATACTGTTGTGCTACATACTTCTGCCCATAGAAATTTGGGCATATCCTGATCATACAACACTGCCCTTGTTGCTTCAACAATAGTTCTATTCTTCCTCTTTGCTACTCCATTCTACTCCGGATTATATGGAGCTATCCATTCTCTTTTGGTGCCTTCCCTTGCGCAAAAAATCAGTGAGGTCCTTATCAATGTATTCTCCCCCATTATCTAAGCGCAACACTTTTATCCTCTTCCCAGTCAGATTCTAAACCAGAGCTTTAAACTCTTTGAATCGATCAAAAACCTCATCCTTGGTTTTTAGAAAATAGATCCAAGTCTTCCTGGAATTGTCATCAATGAAGGGGACGAAGTATTCAACACCACTAAGAGCTTTTGTGGACATGGGTTCGCAGATATCTGTGTGTATCAATCCCATAACACTCTTTTCACTATTGTTACTTTTGGAATACGCCCCTTTGGCGTACTTGCCCAATGTGCATCCTCTGCATACATCGTTCGTTTGGTACTTAATTTTGGAACTCCTGTAATGGTTCCTCTGAGAATTCTTAGAGCCCCATGGTTTAAGTGCCTCATCCTTTTGTGCCATAGTTCATTCAAATCTTTTTCAACACTGCTGCCTATCAGTGCCATTGGAGATTCTAGCTGTAACTTATACAGTTTGTTACTTCTGACTCCAATTTGGGTCTTGTTCTTCCAACTCGAATGTTTAACATATACTTTCTTCCCAATGAAGTAAACATCATATCCCTTGTCCTGTAACTGAGATACAGAGAGTAAGTTCATTCCCAATCCAAGCACATGCAGCACATTAGTAGCTCGAAGCCGATCCCCTACTTCTGTTTAAAAAACTACAGTACCTCTTCCTACGGGGGTACATTTGACTTGTTTCCCATGGTGATTTGGAAGTTCATCTTTTCTTCTTGATAGCTCGAAAAACATTCTCGTATTCCCATCATGTGCGCAGAAGCCCCACTATCAATATACCAACCCTCAGAGGAAGCAGAACTTGCTAGGCAAGAGACTTCTTCTTCTAGTCTGGAAGCCAACACAGAACTGTCATGATCCATTAAATTCTTCGTGCTTTCCTCTTTCTCGAGAGAACTGCGTGAGTCCTTTTGAGTTGTTGCCTAGCATCATGCTCATGAATCATTGCAGATTCTCTAATCTCGTTGCCCGATCTCAGCTCTAATACCATGTGAAAATTTCTAACACAAAATTCTATTGCAGTAATTGATTTATTTCTCCTACTTATTTTCCACAATAAGTTATTTACAAAACCCTTTAGTAAACATCAAAGTAAATTCTACTGCAGTTGTCACATAATAGCATCTAGAAAAGAACAGAGAAATACAAGCACAAGAATCAATCACATCAACATAGTTATTTTTGGACAATAGTCCCTAGAAAAACCCAATGCGGGAAAACCGGTGCAGCAGATGAGGGTTTATTTATTATTCTTTAGCAACAATCTCTTTACACGGAATGATTTACAAGAAAATAGAGAAATCTCTGAGAAAACACCTGAGATAATTTCCTCCACCCTTTGGAGAAATTCTGACAACCAAGAGACCCTCCAGCCTTCACTGTGTCAACTTTGTCTCATCTCTATGTGAGGACAGCGTCCCTTGCTACGTTGCCTCTCTGAGCTACCCCTATGCGCTGTCCCTCTAATGAACAGTGTCTCCTCTTCCGCAGTCTCCGACTGATGCTAATACCATCCTCTTCCTTCATCCTGCAACTCTCCCTCTGAAATCGAACTCTTACTTCTTGAGAATCGATTTCCCTCGGGTTACTGAGTATTTGCTGGGTGTGTCTCCAAATGACTCTCAAGTCTTCCTTTATACTTTTCCTGTTGAGATATCAACGGTCGTGATCTAATCTCTAATCAACGGCTAAGATTAAATTAGACTTGATCCTTATCTTTTAGAAGCTTCTCACCCATATTTCATTAATACCCATTAATATTTTAATTTTCCTAGCTTTAGACTTAGGAACCCCATTAGAAATATCAATTATTTTAATTAAATACAATCCGGGTATAATTGCACCAAACGATTTCCGGGTCTTGAAGATCTCATGTGTTCTAGCCCCTCCACAAAATTTTGGATCTAGAGCACATCCGATGCTACCCAAAAAATCAACAGGAAAAGACCCACTGTGTGGAATCGCAGCGTGTTGGGATAAAAACGTAGCGTAGAAGAAGAAAAACACAACAGATTCTAGAAGAGAGACGACGACAAATTTATCTTATTTGCAAGCTCTAAACGGTTTGCGCTAGCTTCTAAATGCAATTTCAGAGTTCTTTCATGACTAAGGGACAAAGATAAAACCAAATTTGCACTTGTGAGGGAATTTTGACTGTTGACATGTGAGAAATTGAGCACTACCTAGACTTGCATCGCCCCTTCCTTTCACACCGAATCAAAACAAGCATACCACAACTTCCAAAAGAAATGGAGAAAGCTTGAGTGATGTGGAATGAAAAGGAAAGTTCAAATAATCATGCAAAACGGCCTGGAGCGGAAATGATGACAATAATCGTGATTGGGAATGAAAATTATGAATGGGAAACACCTCTTGAAAAAAGCAGTGCCTAGGGAAAAGGAAAGGACTGCCCGTTTGACCATTATCATCCCACATAAATCATAATTTGTCATTGAAATGATATTCAAACTGACTCACTAGAACCCCCAAATTTGTGCTTAATCCATCTCATGATTGCTTTGATGTAGACTTAACCTCTAAACTTAGGTGACCCACTTATGATACTCAAGGTTTGATGATATGAGCCCTAGACTCCTCTATAATGACAAATGACCCTTCATGATTGCTAATTCAAATCATGACTCCTTGTGACCTTATAGTTCGAATTACAACAAAAATACTCGTTTTTGATTCAACATATTTACAATGACACTTTGACAAATTCGGCCTCTTTGTACAAAAAAACCCTTTTAGACCATGACACTCATGAGACCAGGACTAATATTTACAAAAATGACCTCAAATGAAATAGTAAGATAGAAGTAACTGGGTATCCTATATAATAGGACCCTAACACAAACATTGCAGTTCAACAATCATTTTCTTGGACAAAATAATTAATTACCAAAGTATTATAATAATTGCATATATCAGCTATCATACATATATATGAAGGTTATACAAGGGTTTATACATTATTAAAAGGGGTAAGAAAATCAGAAAGTTATTTGGGGAAGAAAAAATAAAAAATCAAAAGAGTAAACTAATATATTTAAAAAAGGAAGGAGTTAAGTTGACTTAATACCTAAGAGGAAAAAAAAAAATTATTGTGTTTTTGAAAAGTGAATTTAGAGAGGAAAAACCAAAAACAAAAACAAAAAAATGAAGGATCGAGATTTCAATAAAAAGGAAAATATCTTAAAGTTTGAAGCTAATTAAAAGCTAAAAAAGGAAATTCATTTACAAGGTACAAATATTAAAGTTAGAAAGATATAAAAAGGAAATTAAGAGAAAAACAAAATGCAGAAGAAAGAAGAAAGGGACAATTTAAATAAGTACAAATTCAATTTAAAAGTTTCAACCAAAGTTATAAAAAAAGGGGTAATGTGGAACATTATTAAATTTATTTTCACCCAAGTACAAAGTTACAAAGAAAGGTATTATTATAGAAGGCAAATGTATTTTTTAGTAAAAAGTTAAAAGAAGTCAAGATGAGTTCCACACAACAATCATTATTTTGGACTAAATGTTTGTTTTGCATAACATACATTGAATATACATGGATTCATAAAAATTGTGAAATATGTTGTCCAACATGTGGAAAATTATTTAATGCGGAAGAATGTCAAGATGATGTAATGATGCAAATCACAGAATGAGAGGAAAAACTTGCAAAATTGGAACAAAAATTTGTTAAAAAATCAGAAGGGCAGAAAGATTTTCTTTACGTTGATAATTACTTGTGAGATTCTTATGTTCTTATTAACTTTCTTGTGTTCTTCTTTTAACTTAGTTCATCAAACAATTATCAATAACCATAACATGAAGATCAAAGACACAGTTGTAGGCAGACAACCAGGGCAAAACCCGTATCTAAGGGAAAACCCAATTAACAACTTTTCCTTTCATAGTTTCATGAGATGATCCAAGACTCCTTGACTTAAACACAAACTTCCTCCAATCACCAAGTCAACCCTTCCTTTCTTCTACAGATGATAACCTTGCAGCAACAACTTCGACCTAGTACTTCGATCTTGCAATAGTAGACTTTCGATATCCCAAGCAACAAAACTTTGACCTAGCAGCAGAACTTCGACTTCTCCGGCAGCAGATGATCGACCCCAGTAGTAACCTAGTAACTTCGTATGAATGAGAGAGAGAGATAGCCCAAAATTTTGAATTTTATCCTTCTTCTACAATTCTACTTCCTCTCTTGGAATTTCGCTCTTTTATGCTTCTACTGCTTGTATATCGAACTTGTAAGTGATGCTCCAAATGAATTGAATTGCACTTCTATATATACCCTTTTTTGTGGGTCAAATTTCCTTCATGTAAGCTAACTTGATCAGGTAAGGGCCAACTTGGTGTGGAGGTGATAAATGACTATTTTACTCAATAATAATTCTTTTTACATGATTCAAAAGCCCAAGAAGGACAAAATGGACAATGACACTAATGACTCAAGACAAAACCTAAAAGTCTTCAATGGGGACTTTGACCTATGAAACGATGACCTAAGCATCAAACCCATGCTTTAATAAGTCATAATAATAAAAAAAAATTCTTTTCTTTTGATAGATACATTTCATTATGACTCAAATACAGTTTATGAAGACCGAACCTAGTTACATTCTTCAACACTACCTCTTAAATAGGGAGGTATTCATACATACAAGTACATGGAAGATCTCAAAACACATGAACCATGAAGAGTTTAGGCACTAACGGTGCCACAGACTAGATTCTTGACCACGACAATCTATCCGAGTGGGACTAAGATGGACTAAAGCTTTTAGCCTCTCTAGGTACCACCAGGCTTACTTGCTGACCACCAACCCAAGGAAATAGGTGCATAATGCAAGGTCAGAGCTCTATGACCAATGCCAACCTCCCTACTACGGGAGCTAAACACCAACACATAAGCTGACTCAGATGTCCTCCTAGGCATCATATATTACACACAATACCTCAACACATCAAATCTCTCCCGATCAAACAGATCAATAACATCAAGCATGCTTCCAAAACTTCGAGAGATTTACCTAAACAATCACAACCCCAACTAGTAACAACCTTTCAAATACACATAAATAAACACAAACCTCTAGGGTCTTCAAACATCTTGATGCTACTTCACTATTTATCATAGTAGGACTTAGATGGCTTCCCAAGACCCAAACAGATCTTGACAAAAGTTTCCTCAATCATACAACTTCCTTTCCTACTTCCTAAGTCACTAGGTTCATGTTAGTGTTCGAGTTCGGCGACCTTGAAATTCGAATAAAGTTCGACACCTAAAATTTTGCCGATAAAGTTCGACATGAAATTCAACATATAGAAATTAAAAAAAAATGTATACATATAAAAAAAATCAATTTAAAGTCAAATTCAAAGTCCATAATGCACATTGCAAACACATAAGATTATTGCTCAAACATTTAACTCATTGCCATATAATTTTATAAACCATGAAAGCAAGTACCAAATTCCAATAAAGAACCAACTTCCATACATAGTAAACAAGGTGAGAAATTCATCATAGACATTGCCACCCATATCAAATTCAACAAAACCATGGGCCATATCAAATTTCATATATTGAAAAACAATCCGAGAAAAAGGTATTCAAAATATATAAACTCGAAAGTTTAAAGTAGCTTGGCAGTTTTAGAAAATTGTTTATACAAAAAGTAAACTAGAAATCTAAAACAGGAACACAAGTTTTATTCTTGATGTTCTTGTGGCTCACTTGTTATATCAAAAAGTTCTATATCATCAAGAGCACTAGGAGCTGTGAATTCGCTAGATGCTTCAGCATCAGATTCATTAGTCAATTCCCTATCAATGTCACTATCAATGTACAAATCAACTTCATCCATTGATACATTTGGAACAAGATCGATCCACGGAGTAGAGGAATTGGATGACTCTTTAGCCACATTTTTCAAAGTCAACTACAAGTTGCTATGAACATAAACAAGATCTTCTAATCTTCTAGATAACAATCTATTTCTTTTCTTGGAATGAATGTGGTTAAAGGAACTCCAATTCCTTTCACATGCTGATGCACTTGATCCCTAGCTTAAGATACGAATTGCAAAATTTTGCAATTCTGGTGCCCCAAAACCATAAAATTCCCACCATACTGCTGGATCACTTTTGATCCTATCATACTTTGTTGATTGTGTTCCAAATAACCCTCCTTCTAACCTGCATGCCCTCAACTGACTTCTGACCAAACCTACAATTTCTGGATCTGGATTTAGCTTCTCAATAGCTTGGATAAGTCCATTCATGACTTCTTCATCCCTATCTCTTGGTAACCCAAACAATCTAGGGTCCAAATAGCATGATGTTGCATGTAATGGACTATGCATCATCTTCCATCTTTAATCAATTAAATCCCATATCTCTTGATAATCAGCTTCCACATTATTAAAAGCAGTTGCAATGGTCTCTTTGCAACGATCAATGCTTTCATAAACAAAACCCATACAAGGTTTGTCACCATCGACCATGCGGAGTACATTAACAATTGGGCCACATTTTTAAAACCTTGTTTGCATTATCCAAAAGCCATTATTGAGCACTATTTGTTCAACAATTTTCCCCTTAGTTTCTTTTAAAATGGTAGATCTCTCCCACTCAGTGTTGCAAAAAATAGCTCTTACGCTCGCTTTTTCCTCAACACCTCTTTTTAGAGTAATATAAAAAGTGGCAAACCTTGTATCACAAGGCCTCACCAACTCTTTTGATGCATTCTTCCTGTATATGCTCAAAGTGAGACGATGGTTGATGATGAAGTTTGCAATTGTTTTGGCTCTTCAGATTGTCTCATTGACCCAAGGAAATTTGTCTAAGTCATGCAACATTAAATCCGAGCAGTGAGCTGCACAAGGGGTCCAATAAATGTGATAATACTTTTCCATAATCAGCTTCCCTGTGCCAACACAATTTGATGCATTATCTGTAATAACATGGACAACATTTTTCTCCCCAACCTCTTGAATCCTTTCATCCAAAATTCCAAAAATAAATTCTGTTGTCTTCACTTGATCCATTGCATTTACTGCCTTCAAGAAAAGTACCCCTTGAGGACTATAAACAAGCACATTGATCAATGGGCGATGACACAAATCTGACCAACCATCGCTCAAAATTGTGCATCCTGTAAGCTTCCAAGATTCTTTAATCTGAACCAACTTTCTTGTCACTCTGTCTTTTGTTTTCTTTAACAAAGTTGTCCTTAAAGATTTAGATACGGGAGGAACATAGCCCTTCCCAAAATCAATGGCCTTTTTAATTACATTTTTAAAATATGGACTCCTCGCCACATTAAAGGGAATTGCAAATGCATAAAAGAATTTTGCAACAACATCATCAACTTCTTGTTTCTCAACAGGTTTCCAGAATTGATTTAATGTTTTGGTTCCACCTGTTTTTACTTGAGTAGAACTTGATCCACCAATGGTTGAGATTGAATTAATGGTGTTGGAGGAAGACATGGAAATCTCCCTCTTAATTCGCTACCTCTTATTCACCATTTTCTCCTTTTCCATCTTTGAAGTGAAATAATTTTTCTCCACTGTGGCTTTTTGTTTATCAGAGATCTTAATGCAGCCTTCAACACCACCTCCACTTACATTGCTAATACTGAGAAGGTGATCCACTACTCTAGTTAAAGAGACAATGAATCATGTCCACACAGCTGACACAAAAGATTATTCTCATCTTTTTCGACAAAATTCCATGCTACAACAGTTGATTTTGGGGGTGCCATTGAAATTTGAAGGCTCTGAACTTCTAATTGTTGAAGATTGAGGTGAAGGCTTGAAGCCTGAAGTGTCTGCAATTTTTTTTTAATTTACATTTGAATTAGTTTTATTTTTTTTTGCAGAAAAAAAATTATGAAAGTTTGAAACTATAATTTATAAAAATAAAAATAAAAAATTATCAGCTCAAAATTCAGCCTGAGCCTCTTTAAATATTGATAAATTTTATTTAACTGATAAAAAGTAGTAAATTTTATTGAACTGATAAAAAAAATGTGTATTTTAACTTTTGACTTACCTAGAACTTGGAAGCTGGAGTCTGGACAATGCAGCTTGCTGGAGGCTGCTTCAAGGCTTGTTGAGGCTACTTAAAGGCAGTTCACTGCTCTGTTAGGACTTAGAAGTTAGAATTTACATATATGAACAACTATAATGAATTACAGAATCTATTGGAAAGGAATCCCAAAGAGATTGTTGTGGGCGCATTTATTAATTGGAGGCATAGGTATGAACAAAGCCTTAATTAAATGACATGTAGCCAACAACTGGCAAGTTCTTTTTTCTATCTTGTAGAGAACTTAGAAGGTGTCTCACTATGTAATGTATGTGTGCAGCGTAGACTGTAAAGTCTATAATGTGCCACTGTGCAAGACTGGCGGCTAGCCGAGCTGTGTATGTCGGCGTGTTGCATTGGTCAGTGCTGGCTCGGTGAGTCGCTGCCATAACCCGTCGACGTCGTTGCTGCCACAACCTGTCAAAAACTTCAAAAACCTGTCGAAAACCCTATTGAAAACCCGCGGAAGGCGTTGTCACTGTATGCTATTGCTCATGCTATGGACTGGTCGTCGATCGGCTCGATGGTGTTTATAAAACTAAACACAAAAGTTTATAACCCGTAGGCTGCAAACAATGAAACTTAACCTACCGCAAACAACGAAACCAAAACCAAAATCACAGGGCCCGCAAACAACGATTCATTTTTATTTTTTTTTAAGACATAGAAAAAATCGAACCCAAACGAATTTCAACGAATTTACTGGCATTTTTTTAAAATTCGCGATTTTGTTCAGGATAAAGTTCGTGTTCGCCTTTCTGTTTGAGTTCACCATTTTGTTCAGTGAACTTGAACGAATAAATTCGAATTCGTTGAAGTTTGGCGAATTTCAAATTTATTCGTTCAAATTCGTCGAACCCGGTGACTAAGCCTACTTCACATGCAACAACATATTCTACAACTAGATCTTGCTTTCCTTCTTTCAGCAATATCCCAATATATATTCTCCAATTTCTTCTTCAAGGTATCCATCATGACTATAATATGCCCTCCCTCTCAACTTGGGAGATTTCTCCTATCCAGGCTCCTGACCAGTGCAAGACTGGCGGCTAGCCGAGCTGTGTATGTCGGCGTGTTGCACTGGTCAGTGCTGGCTCGGTGAGTCGCTGCCATAACCCGTCGACGTCGTTGCTGCCACAACCTGTCAAAAACTTCAAAAACCTGTCGAAAACCCTATTGAAAACCCGCGGAAGGCGTTGTCACTGTATGCTATTGCTCATGCTATGGACTGGTCGCCGATCGGCTCGATGGTGTTTATAAAACTAAACACAAAAGTTTATAACCCGTAGGCTGCAAACAATGAAACTTAACCTACCGCAAACAACGAAACCAAAACCAAAATCACAGGGCCCGCAAACAACGATTCATTTTTATTTTTTTTTAAGACATAGAAAAAATCGAACCCAAACGAATTTCAACGAATTTACTGGCATTTTTTTAAAATTCGCGATTTTGTTCAAGATAAAGTTCGTGTTCGCCTTTCTGTTTGAGTTCACCATTTTGTTCAGTGAACTTGAACGAATAAATTCGAATTCGTTGAAGTTTGGCGAATTTCAAATTTATTCGTTCAAATTCGTCGAACCCGGTGACTAAGCCTACTTCACATGCAACAACATATTCTACAACTGGATCTTGCTTTCCTTCTTTCAGCAGTATCTCAATATATATTCTCCAATTTCTTCTTCAAGGTATCCATCATGACTATAATATGCCCTCCCTCTCAACTTGGGAGATTTCATATAACTTCCTTTATCATGCTTATCAAATCAACTTTACTTACAATTATCTTCAACATCTTGTAAATTATATACCCGTACAACTCAAATAGCAAGTATAACCAAATACATATATAGAAGCATGAATTTAACTATATTAGAATCATGGAAGCACTATCTCAAATACCTAAACTTAGTTAGGTTCATAATCAGCAAGAGACACATACTTTAAACTTTAACTTCTTGCTCGGGTTTTGTTACAAATCCTAGATCACATTAGTCTCATCATATCTAGCGCGATATGGCAGACTCTACTATAATATATTGCAAACCCTAGACGCAATTCAAACAAGTATAGTTCTACAATGCATCCAATAACTTTAGAGCTCATATGATAGACTTCTACTAGTATTTAATGCAAACCCTAGATTCCATACACTAAGCTTCAACAATTAAAACCAATCATAGCACAATCTAAGGTTTCAACAATATGACCAACCTTTTTTTGTAAACCCTAGATTTTATCATCATAATGGAAGCAATATCACCATATCCTAGAATGTCAAACTTCTACTAGGGCTTAGTTACAAACCCTAGAATTTACATACTATGAGCATCAACGATTAGGTTAGCACATATACATATCTAGGATTTCATAGTCATGCACAAGCATATCAATATCCATTAGGTAAGCCCAAGACACAAATATCAATATATTTAAAGTTAGACATATAACGATCTTGATTAGGCTAGGGCTTTAATCAGACAGACAAACATACACCTAGGGTTTCATTCCTAGGAGCTTACTCAAGATATTATAAGGGTTTTTCTCATAAACCCTAATTTACCAAAACCTCAAGGTCTAGCAATGCATTACCATCTAAGCCTAGAGGACTAGGGTTTCCATGACAATACTAAATCCCCAAACATGACATTACCATCAAAGCCCCAAACATGACATTACCATCAAAACCCCAAACATCAAAAGAATAGTATTTTCTAGATTTCATCAGTAACCCTAAGTAGACTAGGGTTTTTACATTAGCATTGACATACCCTTAGGTTAGGGTTTACATAGAACCTTTTAAGGTTCCATAAACATGATTTTAATGAGGGTAGATTCAATCTAATGATTAATCATCCAAATAAGAATCTTTACGATTCAAAGGTCCTAGACATAACACTTGTTAGTAATGTAAAGCAGATTTATTAGAACGAATGAATATACCTTTATCACAAAGAGAACAAAACTTATGACCTAGAACATACCTTTGAGTTGTTTTCTAAACAAACCTTACAGGACATCAATTCCAATAGTAATTCTATCATGCTTTGTCTTGTCAGATCTTCTCTACAGCCCTTGACCATATCAACAAGCTTTTCCTAAACAAGGAAAATATGAATATAAATGTTATTAGCATCTAGTACAACCTCATTTAGATAAGAGAAGGAAACCAAATATAAAAAGGATAATACAAGGAATAAGATACTTCTCTTTGAAAAATGGTGAGGGCTCCCTCCTAATCCAATCTCAAGGGATACCTATAACTATATCAAAACAATTCAAAAATATTTTTCCAAGGCATGTTAAAAATATAAGTACTAAAAATCAAAGTACAAAGGAAAACAATTCAAAAACTTAGAGTAGAGGGGCTTAGTAGTATAAGTCCTTTCTTTCCGATTCTTTGGTCTTGTTCTTCTTTGGAGATCCTTCTTTGGCAACATTTGCTTTATCCCTGTTTCTCTTTTTATTCCTTGAATTGTTAGGGAAATCATTTCTATAGTGACCCATCTTGTGACAATTGTAGCATTCTATCTTGGATAGGTCTACCTTCCTTCTAGACCCTTTATACTTCTTGAAGGTTCCTTTGTTCTTGTGATGAGCAGAATAGGCATTTGAAATTTTCTTCTCTTCATTCTATTTGTTTCTTACTAATGAAATTCTGACTTTTTCTTGACTACATGCATTCCATAATTGTTTGAATGTAGGAGTTTCCTTCCAACTGTTAATACCTAATGAAAAGACACTATAAGATGTTGGTAATCCTAGAAGTGAAGTGATTACAAGCTCTTTTTCAGGTACTATCTCATCTATTGCCTAGAGTTCGTCTTTGATTCTAGCTATCCTTACAAAGAAGGATGCCACAGTGTCCTCATTTGTCATCTTCATAGTTCTTAGTTCATTCTTAAGACTTGCAATTTGGCCAAGATTCTTGATTGTGAACAATTTGGATAAAGCCTCATACATCTCTTGAGCAGAATCTATGTTGGATATATATGGGATGAGGATGTCCTTTATTCCATCCACCATTAGGGTCATGGCCAGTATCTCCGTTTCTATGAACTTTGTCTTTTTTGCATCACTTGATTCATTTGTAGGCTTCTTTACTTTTCCTTTGACTAGATCCAAGACTTTATTCTTCTCGAGGATGAGATCTATCCTCTTTTTACGTGCCCAATAATTGGATGCTCCTTCTGATTTGATTTCTCCCTTCATTGAGTTAGACATTGTTCTTGAAGATAGCAGGCTTGACTTCTTATATGATCCTTTTCCTTGATGACCCTTATTCAAACTTCTTAAAACTGTGTATTCTCCTTTCAATAGATCTTCAGGGTGCCTTTTTCCTTCTTCTTCACCTTAGCTCTAATACAATGTTAGAAAATCAGAAAGGCAAAAAGATTTTCTTTATGTAGATAATTACTTGTGATATTCTTATGTTCTTATTAACTTTCTTGTGTTCTTCTTTAAACGTAGTTCATCAAGCAATTATCAATAACCATAACACGAAGATCAAAGACACCAGACGTAGGCGGACAGCTGGGGAAAATCCCCTCTCTAGGGGAAAACCCAGTCAACAACTCTTCCTTTAATAGTTTCACAAGATGATCCAAGCCTCCTTGACCTAGACATAGACTTCCTCCAATCACCAAGTCAACCCTTCCTCTCTTTTGCAGATGATAACCTTCCAACAACAACTTTGACCTAGTACTTCGATCTTGTAGCAACAGAGTTTTGATCTCCCCAACAGCAAAACTTCGACCCAGCAGCAAAACTTTGACTTCTCCAGCAGCAGATCTTCGACCCCAGTAGTAACCCAGTAACTTCGTATGAATGAGAGAGAGAGAGAGAGAGAGAGAGAGAGAGAGATAGCCTAAAACTTCGAATTTTATCCTTCTTTTGCAATTCTCCTTATTCTCTTGGAATTTCACACTTTTCTTCTTCTACTGCTTGTATATCGAACTTGTGAGTGATGCTCCAAATGAATTGAACTGCACTTCTATATATACCCTTTTCTGTGGGTTGAGTTTCCCTCATGTAGGCTGACTTGATCAGGTAAAGGTCGACTTGTTGTGGAGGTGACAAATGACTCATTTTACTCAATAATAATTCTTTTTACATGATTCAAAATCCTAAGAAAGGTCTCACAAAATGGGCAATGACTCTAATGACTCAAGACAAAACCTAGAAGACCTCAATGGGAATTTTGACTTATAATATGATGACCCAAGCATGAAACCCATGCTTTAATAAGTCATAATACTAAAAAATTATTTTTCTTTCTTTTGATAAATACATTTCATTATGACTCAAATACAATTCATGAAGACCGAACCTAGTTACATTCTTCAACAAAATTAATAGAAAAGGACGAGGAAATTTTGTGTCTAAGGGATTATAGCCAAAAATTACTTGCAAAGGTCAAGAAGTCCAAGGAAAGAAAGAAAAAATTAGAAGAATAAAATGAATGTGTCGAGAAGAAATTCAACGAGATTCTATTAGAAAAGGGAGAAGAAAATTTGTGCTTAAAAGACTTGGATCAAAGGTTATTAGAACAAATCAATTATTTAAAAGATGAGAAGCTTGAATACCAAAACAATGTTGAATCAAAAAATGAGGAATTCTTACGTCTCAGAAAATCATAATCAAAGTCTACTCACTCAAATTAAGAAAACTTAAGGATGATAAGAAATCATTGCAAAACAAATTAAAAGAATTTTTCATGAAAGAAGTATCGAAGTCTTCAGTCTAAGTCGAAGAAAAAAGAACAAACATATATCTTATTAATCTCACAGTTCAAACAAATCCAAATCCAATTGAAGTGAAGACGTACTTAGAGATTGCAGTTCAAACAATGGAAATTCCAAGTGATGATTTAGTAACCAACTCAACAACAACAGTACCTGAAGTAAAATCAGGAAATTGCTATACACTTGATAAAGGAAAGTCCAACCAAAAGAACTCCTTATCGGCATCAGATTTACAAGAGTAGACAACTAAGTCAGTCTACATATTTCAACCATTCAGAATGAAAACAACAGATTTATTTTCCAAAGGACAATGAAGTTTGTAGAAACTATTCCTATGATAATAATTCATTACAAATTTCCAGTGGTCAGAAGACTCCACAAAAGATTAATCTAGGATGGTCAAATCCATGCTCAGTCCGACAATTTTGTTTATCACTCAGAGGATCATATCGTCTTGTGTCAATGAAGATGAAAGTATTGAGATGAGAAGAGATTCGAAACAAGAAAAGAGATCAAGCCTTTTATCAATAAGCTTTGAGGTCAGTTTTTTGAAGAGGAAGACAATGTTATGAATATAATTTATAGTAAAATAATAGAAAATAATGTAAACAATAATAATCATAATTAATGATTAATTAATTAAATAGTTAGTAATGAAGAGGTATGTCCCTAAGGACATAACTGTTGTGAAGAGGTACTTGCGTAGGGTATATAAGCAGGCCTTCACCCTCATTGTAATCATCTAACTTGTATTCACATATTCTTATATATAATTATTTGTCCTACAATGAATGTCTTTGTCTTCGAGGTATTTTGAAGATTATTGCAGGTATACGAACTTTATTCGTTACACATTTCAGTGAAATTACAAGGCAAGACAATTGGCAATCTTTGCAAACAAGAAGTTAAATATCCAATTAGTGAAGGGAATACTTAGCATCTGTTCCTATTGTGCAGAAATAGAAAGAAGCTATAGCGTTATTTTCATTCGCAATCATCTAGTTATCATATACAATCAAAAGACTGCACTTTTATGGTGTTTTCTCATCATTTTCAGCAAGATTAGCTTGCTGTTTCTGCACGTTTTATTGTGGAATTAGAAGCTACAGAAAAATTTCAAAGTTTTCAGTTTACAATTCCATAATGTATCCCTCTTCAAAATCTACCCGAAACCAACCTGAAATTGATTGCACAAATTATCATTATTAGAATCAAAAGTTCAATATCAGGAGAGTGATATCATTCCCTACATGTGCAGTGGTTGTCAGCTACATAGATAATAATGGAGTTGATTAAAATTTAACACGATGTGCCAATTTGATTGTGTAGGCATGCACTGCATCCGAGCCACTATCAAGTTTTAACTCTATCACTTTTCATTATTTCTGTGTATGCAGGTACCAAAAACCAATCTTTAACATTTTAGTCCAAATCACTTTGGCCTAGCCAGACAATACATTCAGGCCCATACCCATAATGATCAGTCTGCCACCTTTAGAGAAATTTTTACAATTATGCATGTTCTCTTGAGCAAATTGATAATTAGGCTTTTACCTTAAATGAGAATACTTGTGTCTAATCATGAAAAACTACATTAATCCATCTATAATTAGATTATGTTTTGTATAGAAAATTTTATAATCAAATCTTCTGGAGATAAGGTACTCTGTCAGATTTACAATACTTTTCTAAGTCACACTCAATATAGCTTCCATGTTCAGCTCTTTATCTATTTTTAAAGATAGATGAAAGTTCAGATCAAGTTAAGGAGCCTCCTATCTTGGAATTGGTTTAACAGTCTCATTAAAATTACCATATATCTGTTAGGGCCCGAAATACAAGATTTTGAATTACCTACTTCTATATTAATAACGATATTTATGTTCACAAATGCAATAAACAGAAAGTATCCATATGGTTAGAGCAGCAGAGATAGAGGTAAAATAGTAGGAAATAAACTATATAGAATAAAGAAACTGACATAAAGAAAAAATGATTAGAAAACATTATGTAACAGATATAGTTATCATAATAGAAACAAACCAGAAGGAAAGAAGAATCCCAAAAAAATCACAGCTTATAACCAGTAGACCAAGGGAAATGGAGAACATGCCTTCTCCATTATTTTCATTGCTATGTCAACTTCTTTCTCCTGCGTCCATGTCTCTGGAACTTTAGCTCTTCGCTCCTTTTCCCATGTCCAACCCCAAGCATCTTCTATAGTGTACATTTCTGAAACATCAAATCTCCTTTCTGACTTCAGTAATTTGAATTTCTCCTCTACTGGCCACCCAATATACCATTCTTCATCTGTTTTCTTCTGTGAAGGTACCAAAAATTCCACAAATCGCTAATGAAATTACCACTAGGAAGCAAGCAGTCAACTATTTAAATTTTACTGTAATCAATCAACAGTAGTAGAAACAACTGAAAATTTACTTGACAATCTTATTGCCATGTTCTATTACATTTCTATCAATCAAGAAAAACAGATTTCCATGAAAAGTGATATTACTGAAACAGTGCACAAAGTAACAACAATCTACTATTCCAGCACATCATGTATACATAAGCACATATGAGTATGGAAACACCCTTACTATCTCCATAGTCTCATTTAGTGGTGTTTGTTTTGGTGTTACTGTTGGAGTTTCCCCATCATTCAGCAGCTGAAGACCAAGTGACCTAGGTGGCTCACTTGGCTCCATGTCACCACCATCCAATGCTTCTTCCTCATCCTCATCAACTTCATCTTCATCTTCATCTTCATCCTCATCCTCATCTGTATTCCCATCCTCTGTTCTCTGGTTTGCTTCTGTAGCCATCTCATGATTAACATCTGAAAGTATTGGGCCTGTCAACTCTCCTAGCTGAACTTGTTGACCATCTTCTTCCACAAGTTCACCAGTGAAGTACAAAAATCGTTTCCTCCAGTAGTCTGTGTGGTCATTTGCATGATTTGCTTGCAGTTGTGATATTAACTTGTCAAGTTCATCGTCCACCTGCTAAACCAAATTATATGGTAGCCTCAATCAACATGCTTATTATCAGAAGCCTGGAGAATTATCATGTTTGAAAACTGAAACAACTGTACAATATTAGATTTCCTACCTGAAATACCTTCCAGAACTATCTCAGTATCTAATGTCATGAGAAAATAATTTGCATGTCAAATTAGAGCCTTGTACAAAATTCCAATACAGATAATAATAGAATAGAATTCTACGAATTAACGTTAGGATAAATTGGATGTTTTTCTGCAATTTAGCTAAGCAAAACATTTCATATCTGCAAGATATCTGTTGCAAAGAAGATTTAAAATTTATGCATTAGCTTTTTTGTATTTAGTCTCTCAAGGGCGTAATCTCAAGGAAAATAGATGTATGGATAATAGATATCTGGGTTATCAGGTGACATGATCAGGACTACAGAGCTAAATTTTAGGAAAAAAAATATAGTAGTCACCTGTTCTTCTTCCAGAATTGGTGGAACCCAAAGACGTTGACCTCGTGAGCGCTTTATTCTCCTTTGTTTCTGTACTCTCTGATAAAGAGCTTGCCTATTTCCATCTGTAGGCAAATCTTGCGCTTCTAGTTCCTCCTTCAATTCATAGACTAGCATTTTACTGGCTGCTTTTGGCTTCCTTGCATCAAGGTCAGCTTCGCTAATAATATTCTTCTTTAGCTTCTTAATCACTCTTGCAACATCACTTACTTTAGCACCTGCTCCTAAGGCATGTACTCCCTCAATTCGTAGCTTCTTTAGGAGCTTGATGTTGTATGCTTTCCAATTTTCAAAGCAGCGCTGCTTGTATGATGTCTCAATTGGATATGAATAGAAAAACCCTTCACAATCAGGATCTATAGGAGGAGAAGTCCCCCCGCGGGGTACCCACCTCCTCCGCTCACCTGTTAACCCTCCCTCTGCAATATATCTGCACATAACGTGAATATTACTACCATAAGGATGCATATTCAAATAAAAATTGAAGAACCATTTAATATAATGCTTATTTCTCAAATATCAAAAGGCAGACCAGAAAGCACCACGTGGATCGCAATCTCAGCATACCAGCTCAGAAGTGACATGCATAGGTTAAACATTTGCACTTTAAAATATCTATAAGACAAGAAAGTTTGAAAGATAAAATGTAATGGTCTACTCTTGGTTTTTGTGCTTAAATGATTTGAAGGGATAGGTGTAACAAATGATAGAAAAGAATGTGCTCCATGAGTAACGATCAGTTTATTGGAAAAAAATCATATGCCACAAGACACATCTTGTAAACTAATGGAAGCATATTTATATAGGATCTAACTGTAGAGTTGCATAGACTCAATAACATTAAATCTTAGCATAATACTATCCTACAGATCCAAGAGAAATCAACCAGGCAAACTAGTAGGGTAGATGATGAACAGCACAAGTGTTTTTAATGGGTTGCTAAAAAGTGGCAATTATATGGGCTTACTAACTTTAATGAGGAATCAACACTACCAAAATGAGAGACGGAAATATCCTAGAGCACTACATTACCATATTAAATGTATTAATTGAAAGTGTCTCTTAGAAATATATTAATATGTTAAGGTCATGACTCTTCATCATGATTACTCTTCAAGGCTCTATAAACCCTGTTACAGCAAAATCTTGCACTTCTTGAGATAAAGTCCAAAACCTCAAGTGCAAAACTCACTGCACCTCAGAGGGGCCCACTGTCACCTCACCAACCACGTTCTTGCTTCTACCCAGCTCTCCTCTAGTTCAAGGGGGGTTCTCCCTAGGATAGGATTGCTAGGGGTTGGCAGTTCCAAAGTTTGAGTTCAATGGTTCCAAGGCTCAAATAGGTTCCCAAACGGGAACTAATGGATGATCTTTGTGAGGAAACCCTAGAAATATGGTTTTAAGGATTATAAAGAAAAATGGGTGATAGAGGATAGAAGATCAATGCCCTTAGTTTTCATATATATATATATATATATATATATTGGGAGCCTATGGAATCAAGAAATTAAACAATTCTAGTTTTTCCATGGAGTGATAACTAGACTAAAACAAGCTAGGGCAAATAAACTAACTTACCCAAGGATTTGAGATTTAGGGTCTCAAATTTTCCGAATGATGAAGAGAGAAAAAGCTATAACTATTCCTCAAATACTTGGAAGAAGGGTTTAGCTCAACAAGGAATAATGAAGCAAATATTAAATAAACTAACTTAGCACATGAGCACTCATCCCATGGAACATAATACCAAGAGAAAGCAAATAATCTAATTTATTTCACCATTCATCATCCAATATCCACCATAAGTATCCACGAAAAGAGATCACATCACATTCCAATTCCAGCCAAGAAAAGTAACTCAACTTGTCCATCCATAGCCAAATTATAGAGAAAGAAATCACAAAAATTTCAGACCACCTAAGGGATTTCTCCCCCAAAATCCAACCATGCCAAAATGAGAGGCAATGCACCTCTATTTATAGAGGAGGTGATCAACTTCTCTCACATTCAAATAATATTTTTCTAAACTACAATACCCTATTCTAGCCTATGGAGGGGCAAAGGCCCTCTTGAATAATTAATTGTTCTAAATTACATAGATTTATGGGCATTCGTGCCACTTGTACAAAACCTATGGGAAAATTCCCTACAAAACAACCCATCCCCATAAAGAAGGGGCAAATAAAGGGATGTTAGTGCACCATCCAACCTCCAAAGGCCCTTCAATCATGTATCCTCTTCAAGAAACCTTGAAAATTCCATCAACCATCTTCTAGGCTCCTTCAAGCATGGGGCACAAGCACACCAATACCCAAAACATAATCCAAGAAAAGCTATCTTGTGTAAGTGAAAACCCCAAGCCCTCCTTTAGTAATGAAAGTAGGGGCTTCCAAATGGGGCAATAAAATGACAACTCAACCTTTAAAAGGGACTTTTATATGCCACATGTTCAAACTACAAAGGCTCTTTGAATAGCCTGCAAAACCCTAATCCTTATTCATATGTGAACACATGGGTCTCAAAGAGAATTAGGGAGAAAATAAAATGATCCCTTCAACTAGTGAACAAAACCTTCAAACACAAGGATGAAAATTCCCTAGAATGTGAACACATCATCCTTGCAACACCAACAAGAAACCTCACCATTATGACAACTGCTTTTGAATTAGTTTAAGTGATTTTCAATTAACAAAGGAGGTTGGCTCCTCCATATCCAAATTTCAACCAACACATTGGCCCCTAATACTCGAAAAATTTCTCAGTAAGCACTTTAATAGAAGCTATGCCTTTTGTTTCACAAGAATACTTAACCCATTCCTTTTGATTCTTTCCAAGAGAGTCAATGAACAACCTCATAACAACATCTTTATGAACCATATTGATTTTTTTAGTGCGTTGTCGCACAAAATGTCTAGGCATCAAGACAACGGCTCAGATCAGGGGCTGTCACCCTAATCCCCAAGCGCTCCATTTAAGTTGTCTCCCTATAGCAGGCTAAGGGGGATAGACCCTATGGAAAAGTGGAATGAAGAAAAGCTAGTTGGGAGCCAACCAGTTTGGGAGACATAGTGAAGCGATCAAGTACTTGATTAAGATTTAGCAAGACTTATAGGATTTGATTAGATTTTAAACAATTGATACCAGTGCCTTATGGAGTCAACGATCTTGCTAGAGAAATTAAGACCAAGTAATCAATTAGCAACTTCTACTTACATGAATGACTATTTTATATGAAATGCAGATTCTAAAACTAATGTGAGATGCAAGAATCTTGGTTATTTTTAGTTAAATGCCTATTTAAATGTGAATCCTTCAATCCCTTCTATGTTGAGCCTAATTTCGTAGAAATTTTGCAGAGAGAAGATAAGGAGAAGCACATTAAGGTGTGATTAACAATACCTCTCCTGAAATTCTAACATACCCGGTGCCTCCGGCACTGCAGAGAACTGTGGCTTTGACGACTGCAAGGTCACCGTTTTAAGTACTATTAAATCAGGCTTCCCAAGGAAAAGATTGATGGATACCTATCTCTCTATTGACCAAGCTTATGCTTGGAAGTAAATTTTATCTATGCAAAGTTAACTTATATGCAAATGCACCTGAAGATAAGATTAAGTTAGACTCGAGAATGGGAAAACACTTATGTTGCAAAAACCCTCAATTATCCAAATGAAATGCTCGCCTTTTTTTAGATGAAGACTTAGAAAATAAACTCTTGAAGATACTATAGTTAAAATACCAGCTTATTTCAAATATTCTTGATACAATTTAGCTCAAAAAGAACAAAAACAACTTTGCAATTCGATATCAATGTCAACAAATGCTAAAAAAAATACCTAGTTTATGAAACAAAGGATATGCATTTTATCACAATTCCATGGTAGAGTACTTAATTTTCATAAATTAAATTTTTAGGACAACATTAAGAAAAACTTTATGACAACAACAATATGACAATGAAAACAGTAAACTATCAATGACATTTTTATGCCAAAAATTTACCGAAAATTTTCCAAACTTGCCCACATGAATTATAAAAGCTTTTTAGCCTATTGTGATGTGATTTCCGGAATTATATCAGATCTGATTTACTTATTACAGCCAGCAATTAAAACATGAAATAAGCCTAATGATGAATGCCCAACTCAAGAAATTAATTCCTTAATGTATTAGACAACTTAAGAACTGATTTTAGGCTAACCCACATGAAATTTTTCCACTGTTATATTTCAGACTTCAAAAACAGAATTATTCAGAGATAACAGTGACCCAAAATGTAGATCTAAGCCAAATTCTTGATACACATCAAACCTAAATAACTTATTAATGTATTTAGCAATTTTTTAGTTAATTTCAAACCACCTAGATGTGTTTTTCACCACTATTAGAAAGGTATATGACTGCTGTAGCAAACAGTGAGGAAAAATATAGTTAAGAGATTAAACCTTTAGGCCCTAGGCCTTGAAGATCACTTGCCCAAGTTGCCAAAAATATTTCAATATCTGAAACACAAATTTTTACCAAATTTTCTGCAAAAAACCCACCAATGGTTAGCTTCAGAAAATCAAAACTTATGCAAGGGAAACAAGGTGTGAGTTTCCTCCAAATGCCCACAGCTTAGGGAGGAAAATGAACAGCCCTCTAGTGAACTCGACTTGGCCAAAATAAGCCTCAAAAGGGCTCATGACATCCTTGGAAATCGAACCCCCAACACTTGCCAAAGGTCCTGCAAACACTTGTTAGATGTTGCGGGAAGTTGCTCTTCAAAATCTGCCACACAAGAGTTAGCAAACAATCCAAACAATGGCTGCAAAATAAGTTAGGTAATTAATGGAAAAATCAGCAAGATAAAATGTATATGTACAATTATAATTTACAAAAAGCTAAGCTAAAGAGTGAGAGTAAATTCTCGTCTTTGCTTAGCCATCTTCAAGATCTTAGATAGCAAATGAAAGAAATGAAGTACAATGTTTTTTTTTTTTTGAGATTCAAATTTAGAAGTTCTCGGCTTGTGTACAAATTATATGCTGAAATCCCTGCAAAACCACTTTGTAAGATAAGACTATGAAGGTTCAAAGAACAAATGGAAGCTCCTTTAAGAATGTATCAAGAGTGGGTTGGTCTCTCCAAAGACTTCCCCTCACACTTGATTCTGTAATCCCAACAAGAAGTTCCCTCTACAAAACTTCAATCAAGAATAAGTTCCATATAGATTTAGCAATAAACAATGACAAGAAACTTTAGATATTTATTTAAAACCAACTAGAGGGTTCTATACCTAGAACATATTTCTAAATCAAATGTCAATGCAAAATAGCTCTACATTAACAAATCTACAAAAGCATATGGAAACAAATTAGATCAAAGAATAAGTAAAAGGAATTATACCAATGCTCAATAGTTCATCACACTCGAAAAGGAGGAACACCTCATGAATGAAACCCCAAAGTCTTTATTAATATTTCTGAAAGTGTACAAGGCAACAACACTTCCGCAAGCACAATAGCTAGTAACAATCTTATACAATATGAGAGCCTATGGCTCTATTATATAGAGAGTTAGGAGTAAATCCCAATGAAGAATGACAATGACAAATGGCATTGGAGCCAATCCCAATGTAGAAGTGATTAAACAAGTGGCATGAAGTGACAATCCCAAAGAGAAATTCAAATTTGTTGAATGGAGCTTCAATGCCAAGTGTAAAAATCGAATTCTGGCAAGTGTAACATCATTTTCTTCTTCACTTATGTGCCAAATTCGAATTTTATGGTGGAATGACAAGTGTATATGGGTGGTAACCCATGTGGGGACAATTTCCCACAAAAATCTCCACCAAATATTCTCCCAAGTCCTCCCAAATGTGCATTAACTTCACAAATTCGAATTTCCAAACAACATTTTTATTTAATGTCAGAAATTCGATTTTATTTGAGCACATGTCCTTTCTTTGATTTTAAGAGTCCACATCACCTTGGGACTTCAATTTAACTCCCCCATAATTTTCCACCTCATTTCCACAACATTTAGCATGTGTGGATATTTATTTTTCTCCATTTATTTAATTTCTGTCTTAATTAATTCCCAAATTTCCCACTAAACGTAGGAAAAGTGGGTTTTGAGGGTCCAAAACACATTATTAACCCCTCAAGTGTGTCATAGTAGAAAGTTGAAGGTGAGAAGTGTAAGTTTGATTACTCATACCCCATACAATTTCTCTAGACTACATTTATTACAATTTAAATACAATTTTATTTGCAATTTTTGTCCTGCGAGAAATCTAAAAATTTTAAAAATGGCTACCTAGACCTAACCAAATTCCATGAAATTTTTTGTGTGATCTAGTATGGTAATATACATCGACTCTAGACACTAAGATGCTCAGGGGATCAACCTTCAAACCGTCACCCCAGCTTTGGGGTAAAATGTGAGTGAAAAAACCTAAAAAAATTATCCGCCTATGAAAAATAAGGGATAATTAACCAGGTAAAAAAAACACTGCAAAGTGTACTTGTTTGTTGATCGACTCCCAACATCCTAGGCCTGTTACAAACTCAGAACTCATCATTACTAGTATCACTTATTATAATTCCCCGTAGGGTGTGGAATCTGGGTACAAGAAAGATGATGAGAAGATAGAAGTAGAATTAAAAAACTCTGTTCACTGACGATATCTGATGGTACAAGTGTCCTCTGTATCATCCTTGGGCATGGAGTCTTCATATAATCATCAGGTGCCACTCCAGTGGTCAACAAAACCAACTAGAGCATTTTATACCTAGAGCATACTTCTAAATCAAATGTCCATGCAAGATAGCTCTACATTAACAAATCTACAAGAGCATATGAAAACAAATTAGATCAAAGCATGAGTAAAAGGACTTATACCAATGATCAACAATTCATCACACTCAAAAAGGAGGAGCACCTCATGAATGAAACCCCAAAGTCTATATTGATATTTCTAAAAGTGTACAAGGCAGCAGCGCTTCTGCAAGCACAATAGCTAGTAACAATATTATACAAATCAAAACTCAAAGCTCTATTATATAGAACCATGGGAGTCAATCTCAATGTATAAGTGATTAAACAAGTGGCACGAGGTGACAATCCGAAAGAGAAATTTGAATTTGTTGAATGGAGCTCCAATGCCAAGTGTAAAAATCGAATTATGGCAAGTGGACATCATTTTCTTCTTCCCTTATGTGCCAAATTCAAATTTTATGATGGAATGGCAAGTGTATATGGGTGGTAACCCATGTGGGGATAATTTCCCACAAAACATCCGCCAAATCTTCTCCCAAATCCTCCCAAATGTGCATTAACTTCACAAATTCGAATTTCCAAGTAAGCAGCTTCCTCATTTAATGCCAAAAAGTTGATTTTATTTGAGCACATGCCCTTTCTTTGATTTTAGGAGTCCACATCACCTTGGTGATTTTAGGAGTCCACATCACCTTGGGACCTCACTTTATCTCCTCCACAATTTTCCACCTCATTTCCACAACATTTAGCACGTGTGAATATTTATTTTTCTCCATTTTTTAAAACTTCTGACTTAATTAATTCCTAGATTTCACACTAAAATTAGGAAAAGTGGGTTTTGATTATTCAAAACACATTTTTAACCCCTCAAAGTGCGTCATAGTAGAATGTTGAGGGTGAGAGGTGCAAATTTCATTACTCATACCCCATACAACTTCTCTAAACATCACTTATTACATTACAAATACAATTTTTGTTGCAATTTCCGCAGTGCGGAAAATCTAAAAATTAAAAAATGACTACCTAGACCTAACCAAATTCCACGAAATTTTTTGTGTGATCTAGTATGGTAATATACATCGACTCTAGACACTAAGATGTGTTAGGGGCTCAACCTTCAAACTGTCACCCCGACTTTGGGGTAAAAATTGAGTGAAAAAACCCAAAAAATTATTCGCCTCTGAAAAAGAAGGGATAATTAACCAGATTAAAAAAACACTCCAAGGTGTACTCATTTGCTAATTGAGTCTCAACATCTTAGGCCTATTACATAGTCAAAACTCATCATTAATAGTACCACTTATTACAATTCCCCGCAAGGTGTGGAAGCTGGATACAAGAAAGATGATGACAAAATAGAAGTAGAGTTAAAAAACTCTGTTGACTGATGATATCTGATGGTACAAGTGTCCTTTGGATCATCCTTGGGCATGCAGTCTTCATATAATCATCAGGTGCCACTCCAATGGTCAACATGCTCTAAGCCTCCAATTCTGCAGGATGGTTTGGGCAAATGCATTCCAAAGAACATAGAAACTATTTTGGGAAATTCCAGTCAGAGATGATTATATTAAAATAATTAATATTTTTAATAGGGTTCCTAAGTCTAAACCTAGGAAAATTAAAATATTAATGGGTATTAATCTAATTGTGGGTGAATTTTCTAGATAAAGACGAAGATCAAGTCAAAACGATTTAAGCCTTTGATTATGAGTTAATGTAGGTCATTGGTTGTCCAACAAGAAGATATAAGAAGGGGTTTGAGGGTCATTTGGAAAATAAACTAAGAGAGATCAAGAAATCGATTTTCCGAAGTGAGAAGTTCTCAAGAGGAAAAATCAATTGAGGAGATTTCTTGCAGCAAAGGAACAGTCAAAATCCAGAAGAAGGAAGTTCTGGAGAGTATGAGGCAGAGAGAGAACAGAAAGACGTCCAGAGAGGGGAAGACGCTGGTCCATGCAGTGCTGACATAGAGACAATGCAGGCCATAGAGGGAAAGTCGAGTTTCAATTGTTGGGAGCCATGGTGTGAGTCTAGGAGGCATAAGATCGATTTTCTTAGCAAGCAGAGGATCTGAAAGAGGGGCAGCGTAATACCCAGCAGGGGTGATGCAGAAACTATCGGGTGACGCAGTTCTGTTCAGAGGCCACACAAAGGGTGATGCAGAGCCTCCAGTTCAGCAGGATCAATCACTGATTCACCCAGTGACAGGGTGAGATCATTTCACCAATCTTTTGTCCAGTATTCTCTCTGTACTGGATTGCTTGTTGAGCATCCTAGAATTGTACTTAGATTTTCTCCTGCATAATAATAAAACCCTCAAAGCTGCTACACTAGTTTTCCTGCATTAGGTTTTTCCGGGTACATTTGTGTAAAAATAATAGTGTCATATGTGTTGTATTTTCTTTATTGCTCAGTATCTTGTTTCCGTATAACAATTAATTAAGTAAAGGTTGCAGTAGCATTTACTTTGATATTTGCTATATTAACAAGTAGGAGAAGTAACATCAATTTGTTGCAGTAGGGATTCCGGTGTAGGAATTTTCACATCTATCCCACAGGAGCTCATAACTGCTAAGTGATTCACCTATATCCACCTGCTAAGAGCTTCTGCCACCCTGTTCTCCTTTCTTTTGATGTACCTAATATCGAAATCAAACTCACTAATTGTGGCCAACCATCTAGCCTTCCCAACATTTAGATTTAGCTGGTCAAACAAATACCTCAACCCAATATGACCACTTATTAGTACAAACCTCTTGCCAAGAAGATAGTGCCTCCACATCTTCAATGCATGTATGATTGCTGCTAACTCCAAATCATGTGTTAGGTAGTTCTGCTCATGCTCCTTTAGTTTCCGTGACTCATAGCATACCACCTGTCCATCCTACAAAAGGACCCCACCAAGTCCTCTCTTGCAAGCATCTGTGCATACTACAAACTCCTTGTTCGGATCTACAATCTTTAACACTGGAGCATGTGTCAACAATTGCTTAAGCTACTCAAAACTGGCCTCACACTCCTCCGTCCATTCAAACTTCTTACCATTCCTCTACAATGATGTGATAGGCTAAGCAATCTTTGAGAAGTTCCTGATAAACCTCCTATAAT
Organism: Pinus taeda; assembly: GCA_000404065.3. Lineage (NCBI taxonomy): Eukaryota > Viridiplantae > Streptophyta > Pinopsida > Pinales > Pinaceae > Pinus > Pinus taeda. The sequence continues at coordinate 52,481 of APFE030605272.1, forward strand.
AGCTTGCCAACCCAATGAAAAATCTCGTCTCATCTACATTCTTAGGAGCTACCCATTCCATGAAGGCCCTTATCTTTTCCGGATCTACTGCAATGCCCTCCTTGGAGATAACATGTCCTAAGTAGTGTACTTTAGTCTGAAAGAAACTACACTTGTTGAGCTTAGCATACAATTGATGCTCTCTCAACAACATCAACATTGCTACTAAATGTTCGGCATGCTCTTCTTCATTTTTAAAATATACCAATATACCATCAATGAACACAATAACAAACTTATCCAAATACGGACGCGACACACTATTCATCAAGCACATAAATGTAGCTAGAGCATTAGTCAAACCGAATGGAACTACAACAAACTCATAATGCCCATACCTGGTACGGAAAGTTGTCCTGTAAATATCCTCTTCTTTTATGTGTACCTGATGATATTTGGATCTTAGATCAATCTTCAAGAACATTGTTGTCCCCTTCAACTGATCGAACAAGTCATCAATCCTCGACAACAGATACATGTTATTGATGGTACTTGTTCAACTGCATGTAATCAATACACAATATGAGAGTACCATCTTTCTTCTTCACAAACAATATTGGTGTCCCCCAAGGTGATACACTTGGTCTAATGTATCCCTTGTCCAACATTTCCTTTAACTGTAACTTCAACTCAACCAACTCTAGTGTGCTCATCATGTAAGGTGCCTTTGATGTTGGAGCTGCTCCTGGCACTAACTCAATAGAAAAGTCTATCTCCCTATGAGGTGGCAACTTTGTAATGTCCTCAGCAAATACATCCTTGAACTGCTATAGAATTGGGTACCTGCTCAACACATCTACATCCTCAACTTCCCTACCCTTGTCACTAGAAATGTGCACTGCAATACCATACACCCTTTCGTGCGGCTACGCTTTGCTTGCTTTCTTCTTTCCCTGCAAGACTCTTGGTTCCCCATTGCCATCAACACACTCAATTGCTTTGTCATAACAATCGACCTTGGTTCTAAGAAGGTACAACCAATCCATGCCCAACAACATATTGTATGATCCCAATGGTAATACATTCAGATGTTTTGCGGTAGGCATACCATTCAAATCAAATGCACAAGATCTTACCCAATGATGAACCTGCTTCTTTGTACCTATAGGCAACTGCACTAACCAAGATTCCGCATGCAATCCCTTACTCAAACCACATGTATCCACCAAGTCAGCACTAACATAGCAATAATTAGATCTAGGGTCAATCAAAATAAAAATAACTTGATCACAAAGCTTACCATCCATCTCAATGATAGATGCCTAGTGTTTTGCCTGTCTGTTGTCCATGACTGCATAAATACGAGGAATACTCTACCCCACATCCACAACAATTTGCGCCTCTTGTGCACTGTATGTCTTAGGCTACCACCTTGATTCCACGGACAATCTCTCCTAAGGTGTTCCTCATCACATGTCTAGCACTCCAACCATCCAATACCATTACCTCTATGTTTCTGTTGTGATCCATGTCCTTGTCTAGTTGCATTAAACTTCTTTTGAGGTGCCACATTTTCTTTCTCCTCTGCATTTTGAGGCCTTGCTTTCCTAGGCTGCCATTCACCTTTGCCTTTGTCTTTTCCTTTCCATCCTTGCTGAGATTCATTCTTACGCTTTGATTGTTCATAGCAATGCTCCAATTTCCCAATAACTTCCTCAAGTGACCGAGGCTCATCATACTCAATCCGATCTCTAAACGCTAATGGAAAACCACTAACAAATTGTTGAACTTTAGTCTTCTCATCTGTAACATATAGTACATACCTCAATAGCTTAAGAAACTTGGTAGTGTACTCTTCATCTATCATTGACCCTATCTTTATCTCATAGAATTCTTTCGCCTTACTGTCGTAGTACATTTCTGACAAGTATTTCTTCCTGAAAAACCTCTTGAACTCATGCCAACTCAAGTCATCTGTCCTGATGTCTCTAACCTGCTTCACATCTTCCCACCAAATGTCTACTTTACCTTTTAAGCTAAAGATAGTAGTTATGGCCTTCATGTTATCTGTGTACTCATGCAACTCAAAGAATTTGTTCATCCCAAGTATCCAAGCCTCTACATCTTCCGTATTTTTCACATCTCCATCAAAAGTAGGTGGCTTTGCTTTCTTAAATCCATCTAACAAATATCCCCTATCACTCCTCCTATAAGGATGATAATGATAACGACCATGATGCCTGTCAGAACCAAAACTAGAATAGTATTTGTACTCATCACGCCTCCTATCTGGAGTGTCCAACAGCCTACCATCTCTCACCATGTCAGCTCTATTCGACCTGTGTCTACTAGGAGACCTACTGCCATATGCCCCATTAGTTTTGTCCTCCTGTCCATGGCTGATCCAGAGGAGTATTGCATTAACCTCTACTTGTCTCTCTTGTGCCTGTATGATCTTGTGATTATCTGCCTTACAACTCCTTATCTCTTCCTTCAAGCTTCTCAATGTGTCTGCCAAATCAAAAGAGTGCCCCCATGCTGCTCATCTGATTCATAGGGAGAGTCTTTGTAGTCTACCATCTTGCTAGCCATTTGCTCTCTTTCCTACAAAGCATACTATGTCAGATAAACCAAATCTTAATAAACCAACGTACATTAGTATAATTTGGGGAGGATACTTCATCTGCAAGATCATCCAAATTAGTGTGACACATGTATAACATAATCATAACAGCATATAGACATATACAAATAAGTGCATCAACAGATAAACATCATTCTAGCTAGAATCTAGTCATTAATGCATGACCATATAGATTACACATACCATGACCTCATGCATGACAACAAGCATTACACCACTGTATACATGGCCACATACAAGCATCAACATGCATAAGCAATGTGTAATCAACGACACACGCATAAACACATGTAATCAAGAATAAGCGAACATTACTTGTAACCAAACCTATAAGAATGATACATGTAACCAAACATACAGGAATGTAACCAAGCATGCAAAATGATACATGTAACTGACATATAACAACATGTAACCAGTCTTACACTCATGACAATGCATCCTACAATAACAACATCAACTTTCACATGGCAACATCACTGCAACCATGATCGACATTATGCAAAAGCAACAAGCACATGGAATGCAAGTGTAAGAGACACACATGCAACTGACATGCATGCATGACCAACACACAACCCATCCAGTTCGAGGGGTGAATCTGGCTCTGATACCACTTTGTAACACCCTCCCCCCACATCTACCCAAATAACCGGCCAACTGGGGTAAACATGCGACGAGAGGCTACTATGATTGGATTCAACCTCCTATGTGACCTTAAGGAAATGGAATCGACGGAAACATAACATACAAACCTTCCACATCAGCTACAAGACCCCTGACAACCATCCCAAAACTTCAGGCGGCTTGCCCCTGGGTCCTACCGAAGTTTTTGATCACTTGACCTCTAGACGCTCTCATGCTATGGGCATGTCGGCGTCTAGGGACCTCTGGACGCTCTCACAGGCCTGCAAGCCAGTGTCTAGGGACCATTTTGTCCAGTTTTGTGCCAGCATCCCCGGGATTTGAGTCACTTTTTCAGGCCCAGAGCCCAAGTCACTACCCAAAATGGAATGACATCTTCAAAGCAATAAAATAACAGGGAGACAGCCATGCAAAAGAAATTAGTTGAACAAGCCCTTAACCAGAGTCCTACTAGCCATGACAGGCATTTCGTCAAACATATCACAAACATGTAATCTATAGGTGTAAACAACATATTTAAGCATAGGGACCTCGTACTTATCTGAGAATTGCTAAGAACCATTGTTCCTTCATATTATTTGTTGCATTATCATCTATTAGGTCATAGATACATTGTCCATTCATTTACAAGTAAAAACATGATGAGAGCCATACATAGTTGTTGTCATAAAACATATTCATAACCAGCATAGTAACAACAAAAATACCATAAATACATCAACCATAGAATCCACATATAAACCAGTACATTTACACATGAAAACCAAACGGATGAATTTCTCATTAATGAATGTAGAAACCAACCGGCGATGGGGCTACCACGTTCCACCCGACCATAGATTGGCTAAGCCAAATCTCTCTTCAGCCAATCAACCTGTGCCATATGCCAAGCATGATTATGGAACTCATAACCAACCGAAAAGAACCAAACAAACATGGATGCTACGAGAGTTATCCACCTACACCGTGAGGAATTTGAGTGCTTCCTAGTCTCTCAGGCTTTATTGTAATCCAGAGTCTGATCCAGGGATCACTAAGCCCTACATCGAGACCCACTCTCCAGGCTTTACCATACATCCCATCCCGAGACTACTATGCCCAACGGAGAGCAATCCACCTCTTGGTTTTACCATATATCCCGCCATTCACTGAGAAGGATTCCTAGGCCCACCAAGGCACACACTCATGGCTTTACCGCAACCCACTGTCTGGCTCAAGGGTTACTAGGCCAGTGGCTTTACCGTGATCCACAGTCCGGTTCAGGGACCACTATGCCATGAGTTTGTCATTTCATAGATCCACCCCACTCAGCTTCGAATCCATCCGTCCATCCAGCTCAACCGAAGTATGAGAACCCATCTCCTCAAGGCTATCAATTAATGACAAGGCTAGCTTGAAAAAATGGTAACATCTGGCAAAACCCATGCCATAACAACAAAAGAACCACATGCAATACCATGCATGCCAAATCTAGCAAGGAAATCACACATGCAAATCAATACCTGCAAAGAATCCTACTGTAGTTGCTTGATCTTCGCCTCCTCCTGCCTTCTTTGCGTTTCTTGATCCAATGCCCAAGTGCTCCAAGAAAACTCTATGTCGAAGAGTGAGAGAGAGAGAGAGAATAATGAGAGAACTCCAAAACTGCATTGACAAAAGTTTACTAACTGATCCTCAAGAGCCTTTTTACTAATGAGGCCTCGATTTTCTTCATTTTTCATTATTTTCTTTCAATTTCCTCCTCACATGCAACCTATGACCTTTCACCTTTGTTTTCTCCTAGTTTACATTATTTTTCATAAATAAATTTGCTAAAATGTCAGTTTGCCTTTCCAAAGCCTTAGCCATTGTCCTTGCCAATTGTTTAGCTATAATAAACCACATGAACACCCCCTAAGATGTTTTTCTCAACATTCAACTTGGAATAAGTGTCCCATCAATCGTGGTTATTATTTTTAACTTTTATTACATGAAATTTTCACCAGGGTTGTTACAGTTAAGAAAATAATATATACCATGTACTAGCAAAATCGGATTCATTTTTACATGTGATAGTTCAAAATAATAGTTTTAAGTATCCAACTCAAAATAAAGTAAACATATACAAAATAAGATTTTAAGTTCTTTGAAATCAACATAAGTTGGGGTAATTCCAGCATAAGGTCTTTGTATCTTCCCAAGTAGTCGATCCAGGCTATACTTGTCCCACTGGACCTTAACTTGGTCTACTAGGTGGTTCCTGAGTTGTCGAACCCTACATTCTAGTGTATGTAATGGTTCGACTGAAATGGTTCCCTCGTCCGATACTTGCAATTCTTTCCATTGAAGGTTATGAGATTTGTCAACTATGTAATGTCATAATACAGATACATGAAAAACATTATGAACTTTATGCAAGTGAAGTGGAAATGCAAGACAATAGGTGACAGGTGCAACTTTTTCCAAGACTTTAAATGGCCCAACAAATTGGGGTGACAACTTTGTCCCTTTTCCTAATCGGATAGTGCTTTTTTTTGGTCCGATGCAAACAAAAACTAAATCTCCTACTTCATAATTCTTATCTGTCCTATGAGCATCAACATAATTCTTTTGTCTATCCTGTGGCTCTTTCAATCATAGCCTAATTTGTTTCATCTGTTCTTCCATCTCTTTAATTAATTTTGGGCCCACTAATACCCAATCTCCTAACCTATCCCAACTTAATGGTGTTTTGCAAGTTTTGTTGTACAATACTTCAAATGGAGACATCCCGATTAAACTGTGGTAACTGTTATTGTATGCAAATTCAACAAAGGGTAAGTACTTTTCCCAGTGCGTCTGCTGGTCCATCACATACATGCTCGGCATATCCTCTAGTACTTAGTTCACCCTTTTTGTTGTCCATCAGTCTCGAGATGATAAGTTGTACTTAAATTTAGTTGAGTTCCTAAGGCTGACTGTATACAAGTCTAGAATCTTGAAGTAAATCGTGAATCTCTATCTGATATGATCTTCTTAGGTACTCCATGAAATCTGATAATTTCATTTATAATTACCTGAGCTACGTCAACAAGTTCGTTAGTATCTCTTACGGGAATGAAATGGGCGCTTTTCATAAATTTATCCACCACAACCAGAATGGCATCATGCCTTTGTGGAGTAAGGGGTAGCCTGACGATAAACTCCATGGAAATTATCTGTCATTTGGTCATAGGAATGTCGTGAAGTTGTAGGAGACCTGCTAGAAGACAATGGTAAGCCTTCACTTTGTTAGTTTTTGTAGCATCGGTTGTGTTCTAGCAACGAAATTTGGTGGAGAGGCTAGAATACATGTACTCTCCAAAAACCATAAATCGTTTCTAGAAATTCCACCTAGAGACGACTTAATTAAAATAATTAATCAATTTTTAATATTTTCTAAGTCTAAACTTAGGAAATATGATTAATTCAAGGGTATTAGTCAAGTCGTGGGGAGAATCTTCTACAAAAAAAACTTGGATTGAGTTCTAGTTAATCTTAGCCATCAATTAAGTTTTAATCGTGGTTGTTGATGTCTCAACGAGAGATTATAAGAAGAAAATCGATGGGGCTTGGAGAACATACACCAGCAGTTCGATTTCACTAGCATATCGATTTCCAGAGTAGCAGCGTTAAGTTGCTGGAGAGAGAACTAGTGAGCTCAAAGCAGTGAGAGAGGGGCAGGGATAGTAAGGCCAGAGGAAGTTTTTCTAGTTTATGTGAGAGCAATGTAGAGAGGCAATAAGAGCCACATATAGAAGCAGCATAGAGCCATGCAAAGGCAGCATAGTGATTCAGAGGGGATTTCGTATTTTCCTAGGGAGAAGCAATGATTTAGTGCTAGAAGCTAGAAAGAGAGTCCGGAGGCCAGGAGAATCCAACTTCCAGACAACAGTTGGTCAGATAGCGAGAGGGAAAGCAATTCCGAGTTGTGAGGACATAGTACTGCGTAGGCTAACGCAGTGACTGCACAAAGGCAGCAAAGAGCAGCTCAACTTGAGCCAAGGTCAGTGTGAGATCGCCTGTGGGAGTGAGATTTTTCTCACTAGAATTATTGTCAGTCATTTCTCTGTATGGATTGCTAGATTTGAGCATCCATAATCTTGTACACATATTTACTACTGCGGAATATTAAAACCATCAGCTGCTGCACCGATTTTCTCGAGTTGGGTTTTTCCGGGGACTTAGTCCAAAATTAACTGTGTATTTGTGTGTGTGTGCATCATTGCATCTATTCTTACACCATTTTTATTTCTTCTGCAATATTTATTTTATGAAGGTTGCAGTGTATTTGTTTCGATAGTTGTCGTAGCACACAATAAATAATTTGTTTAATTAAATTAACAAATAGAAAAAATAACATCAGTTGTTGCAATAGGATTCGGGGTTAGCCAATTTTTCACATGGTATCAGAGCACAAATTGAAGTCAGAGAGCTTGGTTGTAGGCTGGATGAAGGAGCTTCAAAGCACTGCGTAAGCAGTTGTTTGTAACCCCAAGGATTATGCAGTCTGTTTGGCCAAGAGGGTCAAATTTTTGAGGAAAAAATTATTTCTCTGAGAGAGTCAACAGAGAATAAATTTTTGAGGAAAAATTTATTTCTCTGAGAGAGTCAACAGAGAATAAATTTTTGAGAATAAAGATTCCAAGAGGCAGAGGGAGAAGCGGTATTTTCTTTGCAGAACGGATCTTCAGCCGGGACGCAGTTATTTTGCGGCAATTTGCTGGTGCAAAATAGTGTCAGGAGGAAGGAAGAGCACACACTGCGGGAATTATTTTCTCAGGGAACTTCTAGTCCAAAAGTTCAATTTTTCAATGCAACGCAGCAGTAGTTGTGTGCAGATTTTCCCACACCAGTAGGGAGTGGATAGAGCCAATTAGCAGTTGCACAGAAGAGAAAAGGAGTTCGAATTTTTGCAGAGATGGCATCAGCAGGGCTGAGAGATCAGGATCGAATGGACAGAGTCTCCAAAGACGTGATCTGGAAGACAAGAATTTCCTGTCTTCTAGATAAATACGATCTAAAAGCCTACATCGATAATGTGGTAGTTATACCCATAGATGAAGATCAGATGAAGACCTACAAGAAGGAGATGGCGAAAGCAAAGAGACTAATTCTCGATGGGGTTCGAGATCACATGGTGTCTCACGTAGCGGGCAAAGATACTGCCAGGCAAATGTGGGTAGTTGTTGCTACATTATACCAAGGATCTTCTAAGCAATGGAAGATGTATCTTGCGGAGAAGCTGAGATGCACAAGGATGTAGAAAGGGGAGCGCATAGACCCCTTCCTCACTAGGATTTAGGATGTTTGAGACCAGTTGTCTGCAGTAGGGTCAGCGCCCCAGAATAGTGTTTCCAAAAACTGGCAAGTCTTCATCTAGAGTATTTTGGGCAGAGACAAGTTGCCAGATTAGGATCGAATGTAAGCTAGAGGAGATGGAGTGAGATTTGGTGAAGAGCACCATCAATGGAAGTAGCAGCAATAGCAATGGGACAAAGCAAGTGAAAGAAGAGGAGAATGTGGCCCTCGCATCAAAGGGGTGGCAAGAGCAACGCAGGAGGAAGAGGGACCTTTCCAAGGTCAAATTCTTCAGATGTGGTGAACTTGGCCACTACAACACCCAGTGTCCTCTCAGGAAGAAGGACAAGGAGGAGAAACAGGACCAAGCAACACATGCAGAGATCAACAGGTTGTCCTCTAGATTGGAGGAAGAGTTTGCCATGATCACTGATATACCTCCAGGAGTGAGGTAGGGTGATTTGGTTTTGTAGCCCCAGAGAGCTACAGGATGGGTAGTGTTGTCGCACAGATTGTCATGACAACGCTCAGATCGGGGGCTGTCACACTGATCCCCGATCTCTCCGTTTAAGCCTGTCTCCCGCGGCTAAAGGGGGTAGACCCTATAGGGAAATGGGCTTTGGGGTCAGGTTGAAGGAAAACTCTGCCGATCATGGATCGGTGAGACAAAAAACCTTCCAGAACGTAGATTATCACTAGAAAATTAGGTCCACCTAGGCAATTTACATACATGACTCAACTCTGCTAAGATTATTTACAATTCAACATGCAGACTGGGTTTACAACTTAATATGATCAAGTCGATGATGATTGTCGAATGGCATGAACATGTCAATCAAGTGCTATCCCCTCTGCAAAGAAAAAGGGGGTGTACTGCTATGGTAAGTTGACACGCAATGGTCAACATCTGGCTCTACTTGGGGACACGTTGCTGCATTGTAGGAATGTGAGAATCCAGAATCTTCACCCATGCAACACACAGTAGAAATAAGTAGCGTCCATTCAAAAATCATCATATAACATTTAAACAAATGAAAGATAGGAGCTCTTCATTTATTAACAAGGAAAGTAAATCTAATCCTAAAACAGAAATAAAATGCTGAAACAACAGGGAGTAGGGTTAGAAATACAATATAAAGGATGCCCTATGGCATCAGATATCATCTTTGAAGAACAGCTTGAGAATTTGGCCATTCGCAGGTAGATCAAGTGGTTCACCATCCAATCTGCTCAAGTGGAATGAGTTTGGTCCAGCTATATCTCGAATGATGTACAATCCCAGCCACAAACTGTCAAACTTCTTATGTTTTCTTGGTTTTTCATTCTTGCGGTCCCAAAGCAGTACCATATCTCCCACCTGCAAAGATCTAGATCGAGAAAATTTATCAAAGCTTTTCTTAATGTTAGACTGATTTTTACATATAGCATCAAAAGTTGTCCTACGAGCTTCGTCTAACTCCACAATCTGATCTATTCTATTATGAACAACATCTTTATTAGTAGAAAAATTCTGAAGGAGCTGATAAGCTGGCAACTTCAGGTGCACAGGTAAGGTTACATCCAAGCCATAAACTAATTCAAAGGGAGATTTACCAGTAGCTTTCTTCTTAGTGATTCTATCTGCCCATAAAGCATACTTGATTTTGCTATCCCATGATCTCTTATTATCTCCTACTATCTTCTTGATAATGGTTATGAGATTCTTGTTACTTGATTCAGCTAGACCATTACCCTGAGGATAGTTATTTGACGAATGAGATAAAACAATGCCATACTTGAAACAAAAAGATGAAAACTCTGAGGAACTAAAAGCTTTGGCATTGTCAGTAGTGATCTTAGCAGGGACACCAAATCTAGTAATGCTGTTGTTTCAATGAAATCCATAATAACCTTTTCAGTGGCATTCTTAGCAGGAATGGCCTCAACCCATTTAGTGAAATAATTTGTAGCAGTGGAAATCCATGAGTAGCCATTGCTAGAATTTTCATGGAACTTCCCTATGAAGTCCAGACCCGAATGCTGAAAATGTGCCTCTACAATGACAGGTTGTAGGGGCAGGGCAACAAGCTTCTGTTTCCCAGTGAATAGTTGACAGGCTTGACAAGTTCTAACAAACTTATGCACATCAGAAAAAATTTCAGGCCAATAATAACCACCTCTCAGGATCTTGTGGGCAGTGGTTCTAGCAGCATAATGACCACCACAAAATCTTGAATGAAACTCAGAGATTAATTTCTTGGACTCAACGTCATCAACACACCTAAGCACTATGCCTTCAGGATTTCTCCATCCAAGGCCATCCTTCATAAGGCAATATTTAGTGGCTTTTAGTCTAAGAGCCCTTCTCTTATGAACAACTAAATGGTTCGGACATGCAAGATTCATCAAGTAATAAACTATGTCCTTGTACCACTCATGCTCTCCTAATCTTTGCAACTTAGGCGAAGATAGGTCGCTAACACAAAACAAACCAAGAGTCTTTTCGTTACTCTCAGTCAACATTTCAGCCAAACCTTGGCCCTTGACTAGCTTGGTGGGTCTGATATCCAAGTCATATTCCTATATTTTAGTCACCCACCTAGCACGAGTCCCTAAGCAATCAGTTTGAGTTAATATATCTTTAACAACAGAATGTGGGACGAAAGCAATGATTTTAGAATAACCCACATAAGTTTTGAAGTGCTTAAGAGACTTGACCAAGGCATACGCCTGCTTTTCCATGGTATTGTACTTTAATTCAGAATTTTGAAGTGCTCTACTCATGAAAGCAATAGGCTGCTCGTGACCATCTTTATTCTTTTGAAGCAGGACACCAGCAATGGTATCTTCAGAAGCGAAAGAAAAAATCATGAAATCCTTGGAATAATCGGGACTAACTAAGACAGGAGCTCTGGCAATAGCACATTTGATTTCTTGAAAAGCCCTTTTGCTATCTTCTTGCCAAACAAAATTTGCATCTTTCTTTAGAAGACTTTGAATAGGCTTAGCTATTTCTGCGTAATTTGGAATAAAGCTTCTAATAAAATTTGTCTTTCCAAGGAAAGACTGAAGGGATTTAAGATTATGAGGGAGAGGAATCTTTTGGATTGCTTCAATTCTTTCAGGATCAATCTTGATTCCATCCTTAGAGATGATATGGCCCAGTAATTTCCCTTCAGTTACTCCAAAAACAGACGTAGCTGGATTCAAAGAAATCCCGTATTCTCTACATCTATCGAAAACCTGCCTAAGATGATTTACATGACTGATACCATCTTTAGAGAAAACAATAAGATCATCTTGATAAATCTCAATAAATTTCCCGATTAACCCCTTGAAAGCATAATCCATAGCCCGTTGGAATGTAGCACTAGCATTGGTTAATCTAAATGGCATTCTGATGTATTCGAATGTACCCCATGGCGTGGTGAATGTGGTTTTATGACGATCTTCCTTTTTAACCCA
>APFE030605274.1:0-14012 GCA_000404065.3 Pinus taeda
AACTTTTTCATTTTCATACTCAGATTCATATACGCTACTTCAGTTAAGGGAACCCGCAAGTACACACAACTATGTCTAATGCAACTAGCGTATATCCAGTAAACTTATGATTCAATTAATCCATTAAATGTTGATCTTTGATTAATGCATCAGAACTTCATTAACCATATGAACAGTAAACAGGTGCAGTAAAACAGAACAGATCATCACACACAAGAAGCACAAATGAACACTATGATGTAAGGTGGAAACCCAATGTGGGTGAAAACCACCTGCTGCAATTCATCTCTATCTTCCTTTAATAAGAAACTTCTTTTTACAATATTTCTGTACTGGAGTAGTCTTATACCAGTACGTAGGATTCTACCCGCAGAAGGCTACAACCTTCTCTTGTTCTCCAGCTTCTCCTAGAAGGGAGCTACAACCCCCTTAGCTCTTGTACTAGTTGATGTACTAGTACGTAGGTGCCAACCTACAGAAGGCTACAACCTTCTCTCATTTTCCAGCCTCTCCTGGAAGGGAGCTACAACCCCCTTAGCTCTTGTACTAGCTGATGTACTAGTACGTAGGTGCTAGCCTATAGAAGGCTACAACCTTCTCTTTCTTCCTCCAGGTACAACTTTTCATAAATTTTTAGACTGGATACTCATGGAACTCAACATCATATTCTAAAGGCCACGTTTCATCCAATTTTCATATTGGACCCATCAATATCATTAAAGCACAAAATCAATCACCACTTGCATCATCAATCTCTAAATCATCCAATACTGAATCACTGAAACTCTGTCAACAAAATGCAGTCACCAGAACACAGAGCAGAACCCAGAACTCTGCACTAATATTCAGAGCCAACTATATCATCAGAACTCAGGAATCAGAGTGCATACGCTACTTGGAAGAGCTGAACCAGCTCGTATACGCAACTTCACCAAGGCGAACCATCGTATATGTCATCAAACACTTACTTATAACTTTGTTTCACTTCCTAACTTCAGACATACCCAGATCATTACATATACAAGGATAATACATGTGTTAAAAACCAGATCTAGTCCATCAGATCACATAAAGATAAGTCATTATGATCCTGATCCATTATTAGATCTCATCCATCAACACTGAAGCTAAACACAATTCTGAATATGCAGAATACTGACACCAGTGAACAGTCACCAGAACTCAGAACTTTGCATCAACAACTAGAATTACCTGTAACTTCAAACATCATATTTTATATGGTATATGCTCTTTAGATGTATCTAACCTGCGTATGTATGCGCTTTTATCATAGTCAACCAACGTATACATCTGTAAATATTCATTCATGATTTGCAGCTATTCCAAAATTGAGTTATACCCAGATCATGATATTTACAAAACTTTACATGCATTAGTATATAGATCTAGAACAAGCATGATCAAACCGTATAGAGATGATTCATTCCAAGCCATTAGATCCTGATCTATCCTTAGATCTTGTTCTCCATCAACCGCTGAGATTCCTCCTTGGCTCAGATCAAGCAAAGCATCATGAAACCACAACCTGCATACTAGATCTCATACTTCATCAGATATTCAATACTTTCTGAGTGCTTTTGCCTAATGATCCTCTCCTCCTTTTATAGTCTAAGGCCTTACTCAATACCATGGTCCAAAACCACTTAGAACCAATACCTTGGACCAAATACTTAGGGCCAATACGTCGGACAAGATACCTTGGACCAATACCATGGATCACAATACCATGGTCCAAATACCACGGACCAAAACCAAATGTACGTGCCTTTCTTTGCATGAAAGTGCATGTATACGTATACGCATCATTTGGTCGGCTAACCTGCATGTATATGCGGCTTTATCAAGGGGAACCTGCGTATATATCTTTTTCTTCATTCTATGAGACTGAACTATGATCTGTTATCTTAGGAAGTTTCCATCAAGGACAACACCTATACCATAATGCCAACAATGACATGAAGACAAGGACATGAATTGTGAAGACAATTAACTAAGGAATCATCCATGAAGAGGAAGACCATCTATGAAAGAATGTTGTTGTCCTATATTTATGCACTCATAAATATCAATCACATTAAAAAATAATTTTTGCTACCTTAGAGGCATAATTATTCCATGAGACCTACACCATCTTAAAGAGCATAATTTTTCCTTTCCAATGGGCTATTACACGTCTTGAAATTCCAAGCGGTCGGAAAGTTATTGATTTTTTAAGTTAAGGTATAATTTCTAGCCAGCAAGCCGACCTGAACGTGTAAATTCAAGTCAGCCTACCTTTATGATGTGACCATTCAATTCATGAACGAAATGTGTATATATAGAAACCACAAACTTCATTTCTAATCATCAGTTTTAGTGATCATTTCAAAGGAGAAACAGAGAAGTCCGAGGAGGATGTTATAGAATACAGTTTGGGCAAATACTCTTTGTGATTGGGCTTCCTCCATTATAGCAGTTGACAGGTGTGAGAACAATTTCCTGTGGGTGTAGAACTCAAACCTCTTTTTCAGGACTCAGACTTGTTGATCTACAACTCATTTTTGTTGGGTGATCATTCAAGCTACATACTTCGGATTGCCTTCCTGTGGAGACTTGTTTTGGAGCTCAGACCATATTACATCACCTCAAACCTTGTGAACAATCAACATTTCAAGTTGTGGAACAGTCAGACCAGAACCTTGTAATAGTTCAGAGACCTGTGGTGTCATCACAACTCAAACATCCTACCTTGTATCTGTGATAATTGTGGTAAGAATATCTATGAGGGCTTCGATTGGAAAGAGAATCACAGTATTATAGTAGGAAAAGCCTCTTATTACAACTCGGTTTTACTAAACAATCATCACCTCAACTCTATGGCAAGAGGACTACACCTCAGACAGTTGCATGTGGGAAATGTCATTATGAAGCTTTAACCTGAAGAAGGTATGAACAACAGACTTTTAAGACCTCAGATTAGTATATGAAAGCTCAGGTGTCTATGGAAGGCTTGGGATAGTCTACAAGAGACTCATATATGTGATGTGTAGATTGCCACTTATCTACAGTGGACAACCTTTTGTGATTGCAGATTAGGACCTGAACTTGTGGAGGATTAGACCCATCCTGTGGAGAAATACAGATCTTTGGGAGCATTCCTTTGGTAAAAGTGGAAACAGGTTTTTAAGCAACTTTGTTGATAATTTATTGAATCGGAATTAAAGACTTCTTGAGCATATTTGGAGAATCTCTAGTAACATCGAAAACCCACAGTAATCTCTTTGTGGACTTGTGACCTGAGTGTCAATTTGAAAGCACATTTGGTTTCGTGCAAGAGAGGTTCTTGGGGCAGTCTATTGTAGGTACTTGATTGAAAGCCCTATGGAGTGATCTTAAGAGAAGATGCTTTGACAAGCTTGTGATCAAATTTGAAGAGCCTAGTTAAGGAACTCTAATGGAGAATGCCTTGCATTTAAACAAGCTTGAAATAATCTTGAAGGAGCATCTCTTTGGAGCATATTGAAGATTGTTAAGCATACGACCTTTCCTATTGAAGACATCTTGTTAAGAAGTTTTAGCTAATCTTGAAGGCACCCTTGGAGATGATGATACATTGAAGCCGTCATGAGGTGACCTTGAAGAAGTTTTTTTTGGGTAGCATGAAGAGAAATGGTGACACCTTCATGTGAAGAACAAGGTTTTCATTGATGGCGTGACATGGAGACTAAAGTTAAGGCATTACTGAATATTGACAAGGCTCGGTGAAGAAAACCTTGGGAGCCATGAAGTACAACTAAACGTATCGTGACGAAGTGAAGCTGAGGGTTTAATCCCAAGAGGTTGGAGCCTCGAAAAGACGAGGTTGGTGCCTTGGAGGATAGGGTTGGATCCCTAGAGGATCGATGTCCTTAAGAAACCAGGTCATAACCTGTACCAGAGAAGGGTTGGTGCCCTAGGGGTTGGAGCCTCTAAATGCAAGGTTGGTGCCTTGAGAAGATAGGGTTGGTGCCCTAGACGTCAGACCCTCACAAAATTCCAAGTTGGTTCTTGGCAACAGGTTGGAGCCTGAGAGATTGAATATTGGTGTCTTCATTTAGGGTTGGAGCCCTATATACATTGTACTTGATTTATTGTGAAAAAGAAATTAATAAAATCATTTATTCTTGTTGTTCATTTTGTGTTCTAAATATAAGTGATCTAACTGGTAAAAGTAACAATTGAAAAGAAATACTGATTCACCTCGCTCTCAATATTTCCAACAATTGGTATTAGAGCCAGTACCTTCACTCAAAGCCTAACAACTTTAAGTTTGATCATTAGAACACAAATGGAAAAGCCAAGGAAGAAAGTCTCCAATCCTCCTAAAGATGTGTCTCCCTCAACCACTGAAATTGAATTCAATCAATTTGTGAAGGCTCCATTATTCAATGGAAACTTTGATATATGGGAGGCAAGAATCAAGAATTTCTTAAAGAGTCAAGTCATTGAAGTCTGGAAATTGGTGACTACTAATAACATGATGGATAGAGAATCCAAGGAACATAATACAAAAGCAATGAAAGCAATATTGGATGGGCTACCTAATTCTATGAAGGCCAATTTTGAAAAATGTTCATCAACAAAAGGCATATGGGATAATCTTCATGATCTTCACTCAAAAGGAGCATTGACAATGATCTCTAGTCAAGAAAATGATGGAAAACAAGAAGGAAATCTAGAGCAGATCAAGGAAGCTGAAGATAAGAGTGATGACATCAATGCTAAATAACACCTAGAAGATGAAGAAAATAAAGAAGATTTTGAAGAAGGTCTCCTCACTAAGATTATGGATGCCATGGAAGAGATTAACAATCTAAAAAAGGAAAATGAGGAACTTAAGAAGAAAGCGCGAGTTGGTGACCAAGACAAGACAAGGAAGGAAGTTTACCTTGTCAAGCTTCAAGTACAAGAAAGAGATGAGGAGCTCACCAATATTAAGGAATAATTTCATCAAAACAAGAGAAATCATCATAAAGAAGTCATATCCATGACAAATCAATTGGATAAAGCAAAGAAACGGGAAGATATCTTGTCAAGCCACCTTGAACAAAGGCACAAGAGCTTGAAAAAACTTGAAGCATAGATTGGTCAATACAAGGAAGAGGTCTCCTTCCTTAGATCTCAACTAGAAGAAGCAAGGAAACAATCACAAGGAGCTGAGAAGGTGATGGAAGCTTTGACATTCATAGAAGGACAATTTGATGAAGCATAAAAGGAGAGAAACACCATGATATGCCAACTAGAAGAAAAGGATGATGACATTACCAAGTTGAGATTAGAAATCACTTCGCTTAAGGCCCAATCATGTGAAGCAACCAAGATGAAGGAAAAAATGGAGATCATTCTATCAAACAAGGACAAAGAATGCAAGAAAATGAAGGAAAAAATTGTCTTTCTTAAAAAGGAAGTTGACTTGATGAATAAGAACTTGAAAAGTTCTCAAACCCTATAAGACATCCTAAGTCATCAAAGGTCTCCCATCGATAAATCAGTTCTTAGCTATGCAGGTGAATCCTTAAGCAATAATGATAATGCTTCAAACAACAAAGATGTGAGAAAGACTGGAAGAAATGTTGATGTTCCCAGCAAAGGCAAGAGTCAAGTTGACATTGGAAGAAATACTACTCCAAGAAGAAATGCAGATGGTGTCAAGGATGAAAGAAGCAATGATTGTCATCAAAGGATCCCAAGGCAAAAAGACTTTAGAAGTACATCAAGGAAACCTTCTTCTCCCAGGTATCAAAGTATATTTCTTGGTTATTGCTATTCTTGTACAAATTTTGGGCACATGGAAAAAGATTGTAGGGCATATCACAAAGATAAATTTAATGGTCCCTGTCAATCTATGAGAAGCAATTTTGCAAGAATTCATGAT
Source organism: Pinus taeda (assembly GCA_000404065.3). NCBI lineage: Eukaryota > Viridiplantae > Streptophyta > Pinopsida > Pinales > Pinaceae > Pinus > Pinus taeda. The sequence continues at coordinate 5,915 of APFE030605274.1, forward strand.
TTTTTATACATGAAAAACATAGAGTGCGTCAAGTGTCATAACATTGGACATATGGCATGTGATTGTAACTTGAATTGGGCCCCTACACAAGCAAGAACCATACTAGAGAAAAAGGTTACACAAGTATGGAGAAGGAAGCAAATACAATCTGGAAGTCTCTTGAACTCTCCAGCCAACAACACATGTTGTTGACTTGATGATGTCATCCTGGATATTCCAAGTATTTGATGGGGAGACTCTGCCAAAAAGAAGACCATGCATATAGTTAGGGGGAGCTTATGATGATTAGGAATTCTTTCAGAAGCTATTTGTGAATGGACCCTATGAAATCCTTGATGAGCAACATGGACATTCATTCTTTGATAGATCATCTCTCGGGAACTTTCCATTGAAGAACATGATCCCTTATTCATCCATGAACTACTATTGAAGATCTTTTCCACTTGATCACTAAGCATGTAATATTTCATGAGCTAGAGGAGGTCGTGCAGATAGGGGGAGTTGGTTCATCACATAAAGAAATGCAAACACATCTATTATGGACCACATTGCCAGAAACAAGAGAATCTTGATAGGGGGAGCAATATATATATCATGGAGAACTATCATTGATGAAGAGAATACGATAAAGCAGCATGTCAATAAGCAGCTTGATAGGGAGTACTTGGGCACCCCAGTTGCCATTGATGTCAAAGGGGGAGATAATGCTAAAAGGGGGAGAGTATTGCCATCAATGACAAAAGGGGAGATTATTGGATAAGGTTATCATTGATGTCAATATGATGTCATGTCTAGCGTTGTTGAAGCTAACCCTATGTGTCATTGATGATGACAAACGCTAGAATCACTTCAGTCAATATAATGTCAAGCCATTAATGAAGTTAACCCTAGGGAAATTAATATAGTTGAAGATAAAGGAAACCCTAACCTTAGATGTTGTGCATTTATGTCAAACACTTGCTAAAGATATTAAAGATACCCTAAATGAATATATGAAACTCTAGATTCATATGCTACATGCATGAAAAATACTAAATTCATATGAATCCTTACACACATAAATGATGCCCAAGTAACCTTGCAAATGAAGAACATTTAAGGAAGAATTTTGGAAGGCCCCTATAAAAGAATTAATGAATTTGAGGCAACCAAGAACATGAACAAGGCACATACATAATGACATGAAGACATAGACATGAATTGTGAAGACAATTAATGAAGGAACCATCCATGAAGAGGAAGCCCATCTATGAAAGAATTTTGTTATCCTATATTTCTGCACTCATAAATATCAGTCACATTAAAAAATACGTTTTTCTACCTTAGAGGCAGAACTCTTCCATGAGACCTACACCATCTTAAAGAGCATAATTTTTCCTTTCCAAGGAACTATGACACATCCCGAAATTCCAAGCGGTTGGAAAGTTATTGATTTTTTAAGTTAAGGTATAATTTCTGGCCAGCAAGCTGACCTAAACGTGTAAATTCAAGTCCGCATACCTTTATGACGTGACCATTCAATTCATGAATGAAATGTGTACATATAGAAACCGTAGACCTCATTTCTAATCATCAGTTTCAGTGATCATTTTAGAGAAGAAGCACAGAAGGCCGAGGAGGATGTTATTGAATACAAATTGGGCAAATACTCTCTGTGATTGGGCTTTCTCCATTATAGCAGTGGACAAGTGTGAGAACAATTTCCTATGGGTGTAGAACTCAAACCTCTTTTTCAGGACTCAGACTTGTTGATCTACAACTCGTTTTTATTGGGTGATCATTCAAGCTACATACTTCAGACTCCCTGCCTATGGAGAATTGTTTTGGTGCTCAGACCATATTACATCACCTCAAACCTTGTGAATAGTCAACATTTCAAGCTGTGGAACAGTCGAACCAGAACCTTGTAATAGTTCAGAGACCTGTGGTGTCATCACAACTCAGACATCCTACCTTGGACCTGTGATAAGTGTGGTAAGAATATCTGTTAGGGCTCAGATTGGAAAGAGAATCACAGTATTATAGTAGGACAAGTCTGTTATTACAACTCAATTTTACTAAACTGTCATCACCTCAATTTTGTGGCAAGAGGACTGCACTTCAAATAGTTCCCTATGGGAAGTTTCATTGTGAAGCTTGAACCTAAAGAAGGTATGAACAACAGACTTGTAAGACCTTGGATTAGTATATGAAAGCTCAAGTGTCTGTGGAAGGCTCAGGATATTCTACAAGAGACTCAGATCTGTGGTGTGTAGACTCCCACTTATCTACAGTGGATATTTTTTTGTGATTGCATATCCAAACCTGAACTTGTGGAGGATCAAACCCATTTTGTGGAGCAATACAAATATTTTCGAACATGCCTTTGGTCAAAGATGAAACAGGTTTTTAAACAACTTTGTTGAACATTTATTGAAGCAGAATTGAAGGCTTCTTGAAGCATATTCGGAGCATCTCTGGTAACATTGAAAACCCACAGTAATCTCTTTGTGGACTGGTGACCTGAGTGTGGATTTGAAAGCACATTTGGTTTTGTGCAAGAGAGGTTCTTGGGGCAGTCTATTGTAGGTATTTGATTGAAAGCCCTATGGAGTGAGCTTAAGAGAAGATGATTGGCCAATCTTGTGGTCAAATTTGAAGAGCCTGGTTGAGGAACTGTAGTGGAGTAGACCTTGGGTTTAAACAAGCTTGAAATACTCTTAAAGAAGCATCTCTTTGGAGCATATTGAATATTGTTAAACATACAACGTTGGCCTATTGAAGACATCTTGTTAAGAAGCTTTACTTGATCTTGAAGGCAGCCTTGGAGATGATGATACATTGAAGCCATCATGAGGTGACCCTGAAGAAGTTTTGTTTGGGTAGCATGAAGAGCAATGGTGACACCTTCATGTGAAGAACAAGGTTATCAGTGATGATGTTGCGTGGAGACTAAAGTTAAGGCATTGCTGAAGATTGACAAGGCTTAGTGAAGACGACCTTGGGAGCCATGAAGTACAACTAAACATATCTTGGCGAAGTGAAGCTGAGGGTTGAAGCTCAAGAGGTTGGAACCTCGAAAAGACAAGGTTGGTGCCTTGGAGGATAGAGTTGGAGCCTTAGAGGATCGGTGTCGTCAAGAAACCAGGTCGGAGTCTGTACCAAAGAAGGGTTGGTGTCGTAGGGGTTAGAGCCTCTAAACGCAAGATTAGTGCCTTGAGAAGATAGGGTTGGTGCCCTAGAGGTCAGAGCCTCACAAAAGTCCAAGTTGGTGCTTGGAAATAGGCTAAAGCCTGGGAGATTGAAGATTGGTGTCTTCATCTAGGGTTGGAACCCTATATACATTGTACTTGATTTATTGTGAAAAATAAATTAATAAAAGAATTTATTCTTACTGTTCATTTTGTGTTCTAAATATAAGTGATCTAACTAGTAAATGTAACAATTGAAAAGAAATACTGATTCACCCCCCTCTTAGTATTTCCAACAATGAGTAACCATCAAACAATGAAAATTAGCCATATTAATGCTCATATGTCTTATGAAGTTTGCAGGGGATGAGAATGGACAAATATATGGTAATGAAGGTAATGATGAATGAGGAATAAAGGGAAAATGACCTTTGAAATCATGTAAGAACAGGGGCCCAACATTTCCCTTACACTAGATATTTTGCATATCCTCATGCAAACAAGAGAGGTAGTTAATAATCGCAAAATTAAAGTAAATTGATCCATATATCCTCATTTATTTGGATTTAAGTATTTTGATCAATGCCTTATTATATAAATCTAATAGTTTAGCTTTCTTATGCCATTTCTTTGGAAACCGAAATGACGTATGAGATGACATTTTTGTTGTTGTCTTTGTATAGCTAAAAAGCGTTGTGGTGCTATTTATGAGCCCACAATGCAAAGAAGTTTGCATAGTATGGTAAACACACAATAGAGGAAGTGTTATTGTAAGTTTTAAACATTTATAGTAAGCAATGCATACACATATTCTTTATGAATAAAAAAGAAAAAACTAACAATTACACATAATACTTAGAGATTTACTCTAGAAACCCATAACCAGGAAAACCAACAAAATGTTTAGAGTATTACCTCTATGTTTCTTCATCATTTACAATACAATATATAGGATTTTATAACATCCAAAATCCTTAATCCAATGTCGCAGATTAGATTAAACCTTAATTCCTTAATGAAAATTAGAAAACGATGGGACAAAAGAACACCAAAAAATAGGGCTTAAACATACCAATAAATTTTTGTTGGGTCCCATGCCCTAGAACCCCCAAACAAAGAGGTCCAAGTTTCCCTTCCTTTCTCCCATATCAACGTACATCACATGGGGTTAGTCGCTCAAATAATATAACAAATATCCAGGAACTCTAAGGAAATGTGTAGTTCCCAACCATTACCAAATACAGGGGTTGAAGCCCAGTGATTAAACAAGTAACTTGGAAGTTTCCGAAGTATAGGAACCCAAATAAGGCCAAACCTATGAGCAAGGATCATGATAAAGGGTACAAAGGAAAAAGGGACCTTGTCAAAAAGTATTAGACATTAGGTGGTTAGGCCTTGTCCATGCTCCTAAGGTAAAAAGGATGACTCAAAATGAAAAGATACTAACACAAATGATTTGTCACAAGGGAGAGTGAAAGGAAGGAGTATATTGTCATCCATAAGAAGATCATATATGGTCAATGTATCATAAATACTCCCTACACCCACATATAAAAGTGTGCAGGCATAAAGAGTGTAAAGTGAAAAATTCATAGAGTACACCATACTTAATAGTGTCATCTTAGGAACAATGCAAGTAATAACTCCCTATCCATGCTTAAGTTCACCACCTATATATTCAATTAAATGAAGTAATATGAAGCTAAACCATTAAGTATACAACTCATTGTTGTCATGACCACACATCCAATGAATAATCATAGCGCATGATGAGAAGTATTATGAAAATATTGTCCAATGTCCTTTTGTATGGTGTCTAATTCCTTCTCTAATTCACAATGTTGAATGTGAAAAGAAAAATAGGCATAAAGTTGCATTAACGAAAGGTATACTTTTTATTAAAAGGTGATGGATATCTTTATCTAGATAATCATGTATTGCTTTCTTCATTAATAAAGAAAAAATATTTAAAAACAAATAATAGCTTCTTAGAATTCATTACCACAATGTCTCTAATTAGAAGAAATGCTCATCTCATCTTACTTCAATAGTATATTTAGTTAATACAAAAATGTTATATTTTCAAAAAATATAATAACTATTTCATTTTATTCATTAGAATATTCTAAATATCTAATTTTCAAATTACGTATTTCTCATATAAAATTTTGAAATCTTTTTCAAATAATTTTATTCTCATATCACTCTTTTTTTGTAATATCCTACTTAATTTTGATTAATATTCAAAAAAATAAAATTTACCCCTAATATGCTTTGTAAGATATTGTTTATGGTTAACTTTATCAATCAAAAATCAATATCCAGAATTAACCATTACCCAAAACCATAAATACAAGCTAATAAAAAGCACACATACATACTATCAAACTAGATAACAAACATAAAATAAATAAATAGAAGTCAGAAAACATAACAGCCCAACACAAAAAGTGGATAATGGATCAAGAAAAATCATTCGTCGACAAAAATTATAAAATTATACATATCACTCATATGGTAAAATACACCTTTAAACGCTATAAACTTGAAAATCCAACATTGTTATTCATACCTTAATTTTTTTTAAGCACTATAAACTAGAAAATATAATTTTATATTTTCATAGTGTAGTGGGGAGAATTTTATATTTTCATAGTGTAGTGGAAACAGTCCTATCGCGTCTCATTTAAAGGAGACCACGTTTAATTTGTGAACTTCGAATATACCTTCTTTATCGTCAATATTTTAATTTAGAAGACCACCGCTGTCTGATATCATTTCAATGTAATTGCTTCTCATTTATTTATTTTTATTTAAAATTCACACAACTAAGATACCTTTCATATTTACAGTCCACCATAAACTAAAGCCTTACAACGAAGACTGTACTGCCCACCGCTTCATTCGGCCAAAAACCATCCGAAACGTAAGGCAGAACGATACCGCACCGTGACCACCTCTTCCATCTCCACCTTGACCACCTCCTCCTCCACCTTTTCCTCCTCCTGGGGGTTGTAAGTGTCAGTTGGGATGAATAAACGCGTGGTATTCCCGAAATGTGGCACCTCCCCCATTTCTATATTACAACACCCTCGCAGGTCTACATCCCAAGGGTCTGCCAACCCACTAAGCCCTTCTATTTTTCCCAACGCACCGCAACCCCTCAAAGTCAGATACTCTACTGTTGCTGGCAATGAACCGACCTTTACCAAATCATTACAACACATGATGCTGAGCTCTCTAAGGTTGATGCACACACCTTGAGGAAAGGATACCTCTCTTACTTCTGTGCAGTACAACTCTAACAACTCGAGCCGAATCAGGCCTTTCTCCGTTGCTCTTCGCTTTCTCTTTCTCCTTGGGGCAGACGACTCCTTAAATGGCAGTTCCCTCAGCGGACAATAGCGTACACTTAAAGTATGAAGATTGTTCATCTCCATGAGATCTGGTAACTCTTGTATTCCACATTTTGATATGTCCAACTCAGTCAACTGAGTCAACAGTGCAAATGAATCGGGCAGGCGTTTCAATTCCTGGCATCCATGGAGCAGCAGTACCTCCAAACTCAATAGGCATCCGAACGAAGGTGGCAGCTCTTTCAACAAAGGACTTCCTAAGAACAGATATTTCAAATTGCTTAGCCATGCAGTCTGTGCATTAATGGTCAACTCTTTTAAGTGTGTAGCCAAGAGATTCAACAATTTCAAGGACTTCTGATGTTCCACTTGGGCGGGCAATGTTGCCATTTGGACACATCCTGATAAGTCTAAGAATTGAAGCGTGGTCATGTTTTCAGGTAGTGCAATCGAACACGTACTCAAATTCAGAAATATCAGCTGCGATAGATTCCCCAACGGTTTCGGAAGCTTCTTCAAACTTTTGCATCCAGACAGATCAATGCCTCGGAGATTTGTTATCTCCCCCAACGATTTGTTGGAATATTAATTCCAACCGCTGTGCAGGGAACAGCGACGGCAGCAAACCACCATTGCAATGGCACAAGCCACGCACGGCAAACCACCCAGCTGCAACCAGAATCCGGCCGCCTGAAACCTATTGGGCCAGCTCTCCGGCGAGGGAACTTTCCGACGAAGTGCTCCGATGCAATTTGCCACCCAGCTGCAACCAGAATCCGGCCGCCTGAAACCTATTGGGCCAGCTCTCCGGCGAGGGAACTTTCCGACGAAGTGCTCCGATGCAATTTGGAGCCGACAACTGTCCACCCAGTGATGCTGGCCTGACATCAGCAAGTCACATCCATCGGAAGGTATCGCTTGGTCACCTCACCCTGTCCGATATCCGTCCGATTGAACAAAATCGCTCTCCGCCGTTCGATCTCCAGGTAAGGTCTCCGTGGTTTACACTCACCAAAGTACATACGGGCCTGATTGAAATTAAATACAGCGTGGACCTGGCCCATACCATATGATTAATGTTATGACATGTCCTCGGTAAGGTATTTAATGTTTTTTTTACAGGCCGTAACATTTATTTTATACGGGAGTATGGGTAAGTTTTTAATATATGTTTTTTAAAAAAAGCGTTGACCCATTTTTAATGTATTATCGCACGGGGATTGAAAAATGTAATGTGTAATGTGTATTGCACATGAAAAAAAATAAAGATTAGAGTGCGCGGCAGCCATTAGAAAGTGCATATGGATTGTAATCCAATGTGTGTCATGTAAAAAAAACACACGGTGAATATTAAACCCTCAGCACAGAAAAATGTTATAAGTGAAAGCACACAGGGATTGGAGTGTGTGTTATGTAATTTGCATATGAAAGAAACAGGGGTCGGCAGAACCAGAAAATGAAGATGTAATTTTGCACATGGTAAAAAGATAAGAGTCCGCATTGCAGGGAGGAATGCACAGATGTGCATAAATATTTTTGGGTTTTGGAATGTAAATACAAGTGCAGCAGCAG
>APFE030605277.1:0-22647 GCA_000404065.3 Pinus taeda
TCTCTCCCCACCTATCTCTACACCCCCCTCTCCCTCACCCTATCCTCCTCTCTCACCAATATCCCACCCGTTCACTCTCCCTCCAATCACTCCCACTACCACCCCTTCTCTCTCTCTCCCTCTCCCTCTCTCTCCCCATATTTCCCTCATTGTCTCTCCCTCCCTTCCTCTCTGCTTCTCCCTCTCCCTCCCTCTCCTCCTCCCTTTCCCCTCCCCTTCTCCCTCTCTCTCTACCTCTCCTTCTCGCACTCTCTGCCCCTCCTACTATCCCTCTTCCACTTTCTCTCCCTCTCCCCCTCTCACTCTCTCTCTACCACTCCCCCTCCCCCTCTTTGTTCCCCTCCCACTCTCTCCCCCCACATATCTCTACCTCCCCCTCTCCCTCACCCTATCGTCCTGTCTCCCCAAATCTCCCACCCCTTCTCTCCGCCTCCCATCACTCCTCCTACCACCACTTCTTCCCTGTCCCCGCCTCTCTCTCTCTCTACCTCCCACTATCTATATCTCCCTCTCCCTCTCTCCTCTATCTCTGCCTTCCCTCCCCACTTTTATGTCGCTCTCTCCTTCCCCTCTCCTTGACTCTATTCTCCTCTCTCCCCCATCTCTCTCTCTCCTTCTCTTTCACTCCCTCCTTCCCTAACACCCCTTTCTCCCCTTTCCCTCCCCATCTTCTCTTCATTCTCTCTCACCATACCTCCCCCCTTTGCCCCCCCTTCCCTTCCTATACCCCTCCCCCCCCCCCCGCCTCTCCCCCCACATATCACTACCTCCCCCTCTCCCTCACCCAATCCTCCTCTCATCCCCATCGCCCACTCCTTTTCTCCCCCTCCCATCACTCCACCTACCACCCCTTTTCTCTCTCTCCCTCTCCCTCTCTCTATCTCTCAGACTATCTCCCTATCTCCCCCTCTCCATCTCCCTTTCTCTCTCTCTCTCTCCCTGACCCTATCCTCCTCTCCCTCTCCTCCTCTCTCCTCCATGTCCCTCTCCTCCTCTCTCTCTCTCCTTGGCTCTCTTCCCTCCCATCCCTTCTATCTCCTCGTACCTCCCCATCTTTGTCTCCCTCTGTCTCCCCATCCCTCCCCTTTTGTCTCTCCTTCCCTTCCTCTCTCCCTCTTCCTATCTCTCCCTCTCCTCCTCCATTTCCCTGCCCCTCTCCCACACTCTTCCCCTCCCACTATCCCTCCTCCACTCTCTCTTCATTTCCCCCTCTCCCACACTCTTCCCCTCCCACTATCCCTCCTCAACTCTCTCTTCCTTTCCCTCTCTCCCACACTCTTACCCTCCCACTATCCCTCCTCCACTCTCTCTTCCTTCCCCCCTCCCACTCTCTCTCTCCCTCTCCCCCTCTCCCTCTTTGTTCCCCTCCCACTACCTCCCCACACCTATCTCTACCTCCCCCTCTCCCTCAAACAACCTAATTTAGGATGTCATTTAACAAAAAAAAAACATAATCATGGGTATCTTGATCGTGTCATTTAACATATATAATCCACATCATGCAGCAAACAAAAAGATCTTATGAATTGGAAATGAATAACTGTGATATTATTTAAGAAAGACAATCATTATATAAGTGTGTATTTCACGTGCCTTCGCTACTCATTAGAGTGTTTATTTACTAGAGACATCGACTCCATGCATCGCTGGGTTGGCTTTCATACATTCATTCGCTGATCTTCTTCATCGAATTCAGATTTAAGTAACATTCGTTCTGACAAAACAGAAGTACACACCGGTAGGCATAGAGTCAGACAAGAAGCACTTCCACTTCAGACGAGACATTTTACTACAAATGCAAATGAAAAAAGATCTAGGCTATTCTCCATGAAATGCTACACGGTACAGACACCCAACACAGACGCAATTTAGACGGAAACAGAGGAACCAACAAAGAGTTAAAGGAGCGGATCCCAGGCCTCATGTATTTAAAAAAAACTATGATTTGTTGAAGGAGCTGATCCTAGGCCATCCCTCGTGTATTTCAAAAGAGTTGTTATCCGTTAAAGGAGCGGATCAACGTCTAAACGGAAAAGCCTCAGATGATACTTTTCAGGAAGTCATCTATCCACGTAGGGTTAAAAGTGGAAACCAAGTCATCTATACATTTCGGTGCAAAATTGGAATGTTCAGAATTCAAATTGAATTTGAATTTAAAACGGAATCTTTGATAGTCGCTAATGTAATTGATGGTATTTATTTATTTACCTTCAATAACAAAAAAAACATGAAATTCTTTTCTTGAGATTCTCCCGCAAAGCATTTGGGTAAAAAATTGAGATTCTTTTCAAGAGAGCGGATCAACGTATATAACGAAAAAGCATGAGATGTTTTTCTTGAAATTCTCGTGCAAAACAGCTGAGTAAAAAATGGAAACTCTTTTCAATACAGCATCAACGTATATAACGAAAAAGCATGAGATGCTTTTTTTTGAAATTCTCATGCAAAGCAGTTGGGTAAAATATTGAGATTCGTTTCAAGAAATTCTCGTCACATTCCGTGAAAATTTCGAATGTTCACTCAAATTTGGAATGTGTTTGAATTTCTTTGATACTCGGTAAATGGTAAATATATATAGTTTATAAAATAATGTTGGCACAAGTTTTTTTGTTCATATCTTTTTGGAATGTGGTTCAATTCCAATTTGAATTTAAGGTGGAATTTTTGATACTTCGTAAATACATTATTTTATCTAAGAATTTTGAGGAGATTGAACTTGGAATGTGGGAAGTCTAAGGGGAGATTTTTCATCTCCACATATGCACAACTAATCTCACTTCACTAATGAGGAACCTTAGGGACCTAGCTTAAAGCCTGACAAGGATCTTTCATCTCCATCAATGAACAACTACTATAAGTTCACTAATGAGGGACCTCGGGGACCTAGCATACAATTTTATATACATTATAAACATGAAATAAATTTTATAATATTAATAAAATAATCACAACCCATTATGCCATTTAAAGTGCCCAATTAAACTGCTAACAATATTTAACAAAGTGATTAACATTCATTTATGCAATTTAAAACTTTCATAAATTACATATAAATCTAATGTAACATTATATATTGCAATTAATTATGTTATAAATCATTATATAATGAACACAACCCTATTACACTTATATTTTTGTAAAGTCAATAATAAAGACTTGACAACTTTTTCCTAAATTACTGTCATTTTAAAAGTAAGCCAATTTAAAAACTGAAAAACCAATAGAGAATCTCGATATAATAAAATAAATGGAGTTAAAACAAACTAAACTAATAATGGAGAAACTATTAAATGCGGTAAATACATAATTACTCCATTTGTAAAATCAATTTAACCAAGTTTAGGGAGGTTTGAGTGCGAAATCAATTAGTCTGGTTTGAGACTTGACTACAATTCGAAATGACAATTTCTCAATTGAGTCTTGCCTTAGGAGAAGCTGATGAACGAAGTTAGTGTTCTGACTAGCAACAATTTGAAATCACAATTTCTCATCCAAGTATTTCTTCAACGAGGACTTTTTCGTTCATTCTTCTTGTTATAATAAAGGGTGAGATCAGACCAAAACGAAATACTTCGCGAAATGCTGAAGAAATCATTCTTGTTGTTATAATAAAGGGTGAGATCAGACCAAAACGAAATACTTCGCGAAATGGTGAAGAAATTGTAGAATTGAACGGACTAGGGTTTTTGATGGATTTCAATAAATGCTGAACTGAAATAAAAAATGATTGCATGAAATATAGTGAACGTAGATAAAAACGAGCTTAAATCAACAAATAAACTGAAATCAAAAAATCTTTTACCGAGATAACTAAATGCCACCTAAAATCAGAAATCTACGTAAAATAAAGATGCGACCTAAACAACTCCAGAATCTCAATATAATGTAGTTAAACTAAACTACACTGAAAATAATATTGTACAAACTGCATTTAGTTTTGTAAAAACAAATAATCTTGAATTTGTAAAAACAATTTGCGTACCTAGAAGCAATCGAAATCGTTTGGTAGGGTTTACGAATTCGTTTGCCCGATGAAAAGACGGTGGAAGCAATCGAAATCGTTTGGTAGGGTTTATGAATTCATTTGCCCGTGTTTTTGAAATGGTAGATTTCTGGAAGGACCAATTTCCGCTCCACCAACAATACAATTGAAATCGTTTGGCAGGGTTTATACAGCTTGAGTGGGCCTAATGGTTAAGAGCATGTGTTTCCTCCTAAGAGGTCACAGGTTAAAAACCAGAGGGGGTAGAGTATGTATGCCTTTGTAGACTTACCAGTCAAATCGCTGCGCGGAGGTGGGTCCCTTGTCCCACAAACAAGAGGGTCTCATACACCAATTTGGTGTCTGGCTTGGCTGTGAACTTAAAAATGGATATTATTATTATTATTATTATTATGAATTCACTTGCCCTTGATTTTGAAATGGTAGATTTCTTGAAGAACCAATTTCAGCTCGAGCAACAATGACCTATTGTAATATAGGAAGCCTTCGATTAATGTTTTAATTCTCAATTCTCAAATAATATTCGATCTCTTAGCGAAATAATATTCTATCTCTTCGCCAAATACATTACTATTGATTAAATTCTCAACTCTCAAAGAACATTATATCGCTTGGCCAAATAAACACAGCTGCACAGAATGAATGAATAACTAGCGGTGAGGCCTTGCAGAAGCCTAATAGATTCATGAACATCTAAACACACAGATGCATACGCGCTAACCATACAAGATATTGCAATGGCTCCGTGATAGTACTGTTTCAGAATCCTTCCTTTTTCTCTTTGCTTTTCTGTCATTTTTCTGATTTTTTTGCTTTGTTGATTTTGTGCTTTCAATATATTATAGTGTTTTCGCTTTATTACACATGCACAGTCATCCGCTTTTTGTTTTTGCTTTCTTGATTTTATGTTTAGAGTCTTTCTCCCGGTGTTTACGGCGCTTTTTAGCTTTATTATAACTGCACGCTCATCGACTTTTTGTGCTTTCTTCCTTTTTTTGCGCTTTCTTATTTTCCACTTTTATTTATTTAATATATATTATTTTTAATGTAATTTTTATTTATTTAAATATAATATTATTTATTTTAATGTAGTATTATATTAATTTTATTAATGATTAAACTTTCGTTATTTTGTTTTCAGTTTTTTTTTTAATAATTTTATTTCATTGTCAAATATAAAACAAAATATATAAATATATTTTCAAAATAAAAAATAATAAATTGTGTACATATTTTATTTTTTAAACTAATATAACATTATTATTATTTATTTATGTTATTCTATATTAATTTTTTTAATTTTTTGTATTAAAATCTGAAAATTTTAATTTTTATACCAATAGGGGTCGCCTTTGGCATTGGTCATGTAAATTACTTTTTTAATTAATCATTTAGATATTATGGTTTAAATTGAAAGATGCTAACATATGCTCATTGTCCCCACTACATGAACGAATGAAATTGTAACATCTGACTTTTTTTTATATCTAAATAAGGTGTTTAAACTTTGCTTAAAATTCGTTTTTACCAAATTATTATTAAAAATTTAACCTACCTATTACTTATCTTTTTTTTTTTAATTTTGTAAGTTGAGTATTGCCATTACTATAAACAAATATGTACAAACGTTTACATCAAAGGCTCATCCTGCCCCAAAGGGAAACCAGGATTCCAGTTCACTCCATAAAGGATGCAAAATCCAAACATAAGTTAAGGTTTATCACTGTATTCAAAAACCGTTAACCAGAAACTATTCCTATAACTACGATCATACTAGCCTTCTATTACGAGACTACTTAGCATGCCAAAACACGGATATATGCCAATCAGAAGAACAGGTAACCAAAATTCATAAACCAGAAAACATGCCTAAAGCTCTACTGGTCTGGGGCACCTTGCTGGCCTTTCTCCTGTTTGACCAGAATTCCATTTGCTACGAGCTGGTTCTGCAAATCCTCCAATCCTTTTTCCTGAAGGAGCATAGTGATAACAATGTCCTTCATCTCCTTTTTTACATTTGGAAGGCCCTGAACCATTTCTGCCATTTCCATGGCAACCTGCTCAACGGCTTTGGCCATAAGACGTTTCATGACCCAGTAAAGGTGGAGGGACTGTTTATAAAGAGTCATTATACGCCTGGTGTAGCTTGGGTCAGGCACAATAGCTGCCCATTCTTCCATTTCCTCTTCAGAATGCGCCTGAATGGCGATCTCCTCCCAATGCTCCATTATTTTCCTCACTTTGGGGTTCGACTTGACCCTGTACACCCTCTCCGCCATGCGAATTCTGTCACTGATTGTCTGCCTGGGTCGCCTAGAGTCCTCCCCCTCCGCTGGCTCATCCTCCGGAGCCTGAACCGGACTACACTGTCGGCCTCTCCGGCTTCTCCCCTCCACCACGTCCCTTCGCTTACGCCCTCCGCGGCCCCTTCGTCCTCGACCCCTTCTCCCTCTTCCCCTCGCTTCTCTTCTGCCCCTGCCACCAGCATAAGCCTTCTCGACCTCATCACCCTCGCTGTCCTCACCAGGCAAGCATTGCCACCAGTTTCCCCAGGCTTCCTCCTCCAGGATGTCATTCTGCTCTTCATTTTCCTCTTCCGCTATTTCCACAAAACGAACCTGCATATTCCGGTCTGTTTCAACCTTCCGCTTCCCCTTCAATTCCTCTAGGCTTCTATGCTATACCTCCTGTACTCCTCTATGCATCCCCTTCCTCCCGCTTGCACTACCATCACCTTACATTCTCCTTTCTCCTCTGCTCCTCTCACCACATAACTCTCTAACAACAACTACCCTAAAACCCCAACGTACCAGGAAGTGAAAAGTCGGGGAGGAATTGAGCACTCCTTTGTCAGACTCAAGCCCGCAACCCACCCAATCCCTGCAAACTGAAGAATAGCAGACATCTCAGGCTAAACTACCTCCCCTACTCTCAGTTATATCCCTGCGCATCCTTATTGCGTTATAATTGTGATTACACCTAGATCCTTGTTCCCAGTTCATACCATAATGATTCGGCCTGATCCTTCCAACGCTCAAGCCACCTGCCTTGCTGATCCCCTGCATGAGCTGATTTCGTTGCCAGCCTCTCCACCTGCCTGCCTTAAACCACCCTTATTCAATCATCATTACTCCTCCGAACGTGCGCCGTCGGGACGTCATTTTAAACCCTTCCAGGTCAGCCAGCCCGATCAGGTGATCAACTTTCTTCGGAGTGACTCTTTGTTGCCTCTTCATTATCATGGGTTAAAATAATTTTAAGCCCTGCCCAGTTTTGATCCTTTTCTAGGGGAAGCCAGCTCGTATCCAATTTGCTACCAGCTTCCTTACTTCCCCAATTTGCCAGGAAATCAGCTGCCTTATTTCCATCACGACGGACGTGATTTATGGTTTTGTACTCGATCCTGTTTATCGTTTCCACTATGTCCTGTATGATTGCTGCCGTCTTCCAACTTTTGGCTACCTTGTACATCCCATTCCATCTTTTAGTTTTCTCAGCATCTCAATCGTAATCTGCGAGTCTCCCTCTATTTCCAGGTACCGATATCCATTTCGAGCAGCTATCCTTAGGCCTTCATGTACTGCACATAGTTCCGCTTCATTGTTCGTCATTTCGCCTACCCACTCAGCGAAGACCCACCTGGTGTTTCCTTCTCCATCTCTGAATATGCCACCAAGGCCTGCCGGGCCTGGGTTACCCTTCGAGGCGCCATCGAAGTTAAATTTGATGGCTTGGGCTTCTGGATACCGGAACCAATTTGGGCTGCGGACCTTCTGGTTGCTTTGGCATTCTTTACTAGGGTAAATCAAATGGAACTCCAGATGTAGTGTTGAGGCTATTTTGCCTTCCCCTAGGTTCATCTTCCAATCTTCCCCATCCCATTTTTCTGACAACACTGTTTCTCTAATGGCTTTACTGATCTCTTCCCAGACCTGTTCTGTTCTGCTTTGTTGTCCCTTGAATATTCTTTTGTTGCGTTCCTTCCAGATGAACCAGATTGTAAAACCCACTGTCAAGCTCCAGATTCTTCTGATAACTTTGTTCTGGAAATGTCCTGTTCCCCATTGGCTGATGGTCCGGCTAATGCTAGTCTGATCCCTCTTTGATTGACCAAATAGCCCTCTTATCCTTTCCCAGATCAGTTCTGCGAAGGGGCACCTATTAAGGAGATGCTCTTGGTTCTCAACCTCTCCTTTATATAAGCTGCATCTTGATGGACCCTGGAAGCCCCTCTTTATGATTTTATCCCATGTTAATATCTTTCCTTTTCTAACCAGCCAGGAAAAGATGGTGATTTTTAGCCACCATTTGGCGTCCCAGAGCTTCTTCCATTCTTGTACGTCGGCTTCCTGATTTTGTCTTGAACCTAGGAAGTAAGCTTCCTTTACTGTAAATGATCCTTTCGTTGTTGTGCCCCATCTTAGAATGTCTTCGCCTATCCTGTATCTAATCTTCCTGAGATCCATCTCACGCATATATCCTTCCTCTGTGTCTCTGGTTATGTCTGCCATCCACTCACCTGGTTTTTTCCATCTCCTCCATATTTCTCTATCCTCTTCCTCCATCCAATAGTCCTTGACCTTGAGCAATCTTTGTCTTAGTGCACTCTGTTGAATATTTTGGAAGGTTTGCAGATCTTTCATCTTTCTTTTTTGTTGCCATCCATCTTCCCAGAAGGCAGCCTTTTCTCCTCCCCTGATCTCCCAGAAGACATAATGCGTTACTAAATCTCTATTCTGGCTAGCCAAGTTCCAAATGGAAGAACCATGGGGTATGTTCTGTATTTTCAATTTTTCCTCTATTTGTTCAGGAATATTGTATTTGTGCTTCCATATCATTTTCCATACATCAGACCCTCCTTGCAGCCATCTCCACCATAACTTGGCTCCCAGAACCTTATTTAGAATTTCAGGGTCTCTCAAACACAAGCCTCCTTCTTCCTTCCTTTGGATCAAGTGCGACCACGATACGAGGGCCCATTTTCTCTGTTGAGATGGTCCACCCCATAGAAATTTTCCAAAAATTTCTCTCAGTTTAGCGCAAACTCCTTTCAAGGCTTCTCTGATCGAAAGAGAGTAAACAGGAATTGCTTGGAGGACCGCCTTCAGAAGAACTAAACGGCTAGCGATGTTCAGGGATCGGAAAGCCCAGTTTGAAAGCCTTTTCTTAATTTTGTCGATAACTTCCTGCCAGTTCCTCATGCGAGTTGGGTAAATATCCAGTTGGTTACCAAGGTACTTAGTGGGAAGGATTCCTTGTTTAAATCCCAGGGTTCTAGTTAGGTGGGACTTTATTGCCTCCGGAGTATTTAAGATGAAGGTACACGATTTCTCCTTATTAATCTCCATGCCAGACGCTTCTGAGAAAGTCCCCAAAAATTCCTTGATTATTCGAACCTCCCTGAGGCTAACTTCTCCAAAGAGCATAATATCGTCTACAAATTGTTGATGAGTGATGGTCAAGTCATTTCCCCATAGCTTTAAACCTCTGAGTCTATTTCTCCTAGTTTCGCTTTTGATGATTCGGCCAAGGCCATCTGCTGCTAGAATAAAAAGAAAGGGTGATAGAGGGTCGCCTTGCCTGATCCCCCTATAAGCATTAAATGGTTTCGTTGGATTTCCATTGACCAGGATCGAGAAAAAAGGGGTGGAAATCATGTTGAATATCCAATCAATCCAGCGTTTTTCAAAACCATAAGCTTCCAGAACTGCACATAGATACTTCCAATTCAACCGATCATAGGCCTTTGAGAGGTCCAATTTGATCATCATCCCTTTCCTCTTCTGATGATTGAGAGAGTGTATCATTTCTTGGGCCACCACTAGACCATCCAAAATTTGCCTTCCTTCCACGAAGCCCGTTTGTTCAGGGGAGATAATGCTTGGAAGAAGAGGTTTCAATCTTTTTGCCATCCAGGTTGCAGTTATTTTATAAATCACATTACAAAGAGCTATGGGTCGGAAACCTTGAGCTTCCTCAGAGTTGTTGGATTTAGGAATTAACAATAGGAAAGTAACATTCATACCTGACCACATTCTGTTCTGAACCCTTGACTCCTCCACCACCTCCATGATATCCTGACCTATAAATTGCCACCCTGCTTGATAAAATTCAACCGTGAAACCATCCGGTCCCAGGGCTTTTCCTTTTTTCATATTCATAACCACCTCCTCGACTTCAGCTAGTGTAACGGTGCACATGAGTCCTCGGTTTTGCTCTGCTGTGATCAATTTTGGAATTTCCTTACAGATTTGATTTATTGCTGCTCCTCTGTCACCCTGGGGTTCAGAGAGGATCTCCTTATGATAGTTACTTAGAACCTGCTCTATTCCTTCCTGTTCTATGATTTTCTCCCCGGCTCCATTCTTGATTGAGAAGATCCGATTTCTTTGCCTATGCTGGATCATTGCTTGATGGAAGAATCTAGTGTTCCTCTCTCCTTCCCAAAGCCAATTTACTCTAGACTTCTACTTCCATAGGATCTCCTCCTGCTTTCTCCTCTCCTCTATCTGGCTTATTAGTCTTCTCTCCTCCTGGCATCTCTCCTAATTTCTTCCTTCCCGGATATTCTTCTGCTGAACTTCCTCCATAGCCCTTTCCAATTTTTGCTTTTCCTCAAAAATATTCCCAAAATCCTCCTTATTCCATTTTCTGATTTTCTGCTTCAGTTCTTTGAGTCTTAATTGGAATGTATGCATTTTGCACTGGCCTCTGACTTGACTTTATTTCCACCATTCTTCTAGTTTAGTCAGGAAGTCCGAGTTTCTGAGCCAGAAGGATTCGAAGCGGAAAGGTTTCTTAATATTTATTTTCTTTATGTCAATTTCTAGACAAATCGGCCAGTGATCCGAGCCCATACCTGGAAGGACTCTGGCCTCTATGTAGACATCTTTATTTAGGACTTGCTCTGATAGAAGGAATCTATCCAGCTTTGACACAATCTGGTTTCTTCCGCCCCGTCGATTATTCCATGTAAACACCCCGTTTGTGGTTGGGATGTCTACTAGTCTTAGGTTGGTTATGAGGTCACTACACTCATCCATGCTTGGATCCTGCCTCCGAACCCCTCCGCGTTTCTCACCTAAACCCCTGATTAGGTTGAAATCACCTCCTATTATCCAAACATCTTCTGAGATTAGTTTGCTTATTACTTGGATATTTTTTAAGAAATTTCCCCAATCCCTGGGGATATGAGGCCCATATACTCCAGATATGAATATTCTCTCTTTCGTACCCACTATCCTGCAAACTCCAGATAGGATCCTGGGTAAGCTGATCCAATTTTCAAAAATGACCTCCTCTGGGTTCCAGAGTATCGCCAGACCACCTGCTGACCCCTCCACCTCCTGGGCCATAACTTCAAATTTTGACTTTGATTTATCCAAAATTGCCTGTATCTGCTGTTGTTTCATTTTAGTTTCCTGAATTATCATTATACTCGGCTTATCTTTCCTCAACCTCTCCTTCAGGTACCTCTGCTTTCCTTTGCTATTAAGACCCCTAATATTCCAGCTTGTGAGGATAATTTATAACTTTTTGGGAGGAGGGTGGAATACCTCTGACAGAGGTATTACCTTTCCAGAGTTTACCAGAGTTTCCCCAACTGTTTGGAGGGTCTCATACATGGGTTTCCTTCCCCTTTTTCTTCTTCCTTTGCCTTGTCCATCCACTCCTATTGACTGCGATCTGGCCGATTCTGAGGGTTCCGAACCTAGCTCTATCATTCCCCCTTTCTTTTCCTTAAAATTTTGATAGGCTTCCTTAAACTGTTGTTTTTGGATTTTTGGTATGAATCTTTCATCTAGATGTCGCCATTCTTGCAGGAGCTTTTCCATTATCCGTTCTTCTTCTGTACCTGTCTCTTTCTGCTTGCCTGACTCTTTTCCGGGGGCCTCATCTGGTTTTTCCTGGGTCTCTCCCATTTCTACTTCGTTTTCTTCGGTTTGGATGTTGTGCTTGCCGAAATCTTCCGTTGTAGTATCCATCAGGACAGTCTCCCCCACTGACTCTTTCTGAGTACCCTCCTCAGTTTCCTCTTCCTCGTCTTGTAAAGCATGGTACTGATTTGGATCTTCCACAGAGATGTTTTTCCCTTTCGTTTGTTCTTTTTGTTTCCCATTTCTAGTCTTTTGTCTCCTGTTGACTTCCGTAAACCCTCTCTCTTCTGTTTCTGTTTCCTTTGCTTTCGCTTGATCTTCTGTGGATCTTCTCTTGTGTTCTCCTTCTCTATTCTGAGGGCATTCTCTGAACAGGTAGCCGTACTCGTGGCATTTCCGTCATCTAAAAGGAATGTGTTCGTAATCTACCGGTTGTTGCCAGAATTCATCATGATACTCAACTTCCACGAATTCAGGCAAGGGTTCTGCTATATTCATATAAACGCATATCCTTGCATACGATGTAAATTTGCCCCGTTTAGTTGATTCTACAACTTTAACAAAGTCCCCTATGGAGTTACAAATCCCTTCTAGAATATCAGGTTTCCAGAACTCTGAAGGTAATCCAAACAGTCTAACCCAAACAGGAGCAGCAAGCAACTTTTCGGCGTCAGGGTTGTACCTTTCCTCCCAGTGTCTCATGAATAATCCAGCATTATTCATGAAGTATGGTCCCTCCTCAAAGATTCTTTCCTTGTCCTCTAAGTTCATGAAAATAACAGTAAAGAAACCTTTGGCGCCCAGCTTCAGATCTATATGGCCCTTGGGTTTCCATTTCAGGTTGATCCACTTAACTAGGTCTCTTTCTGTCGGCCAGTAACCTATAAATTTACAGATTAAAGCATGGTCCTTCATGTAACTTCGATAATCTTCCAGAGAGTTGTTTGGAATCACATACCTGGGTATTTTCTGGGCTCTTGGAAGACATCTTCCTAATTTGGCTTGCCATTGATTACCTAACACTGGAATATCTTTCACTTTGTCCTTCTGTAGATTTACTCTGTTCCCTCCACTGGATTCTCCTGCCACTACATTTTTGAAGGAGGGGATCTCTCCCCTCCCCAAGGAACCTTCCATGTGGACCGCCAGGAGCAGCTCGGACTATCTGACCGCCCCTGGCCTGTGTCCTCTGCGTCGAAACCGACCCAATCCGTATGAGGTTCTTGCGATTACCCTGACCATATGTACACTTGGAGCGAATCCTCTGAGATGCCCGCACCCAAAACCCTAGCGGTTTCTGGCAGATCAATCATCGATCCTCAAGCTCTTCATGAGGTCTTCATTACTGAAAGAGAATTCTTCACCTACCTATTACTTATCACCGCTTACAAGAATTAGATAAAAATAAAAACCCTTATCAAGATTAGAGAAAAATGAATTTCAAAATGAAGATAAATATTAAAACTTGGCTACCCCATTACATTCTAATTTGCTTTACGTTCCATTTAGATGGTGCGGCTTCATTCTAAATCAAAAAATGATTGAAAACCAAAAAATGATGAAAACGTGGTTGTATTCCTTTTGAACCATATAGTAGTGTCTTACATTATATTATTTGAAATGTGTTAGACTTTCAATTGAGGTCATTGCATTCTTTTTGAATCATATAGTAGTGGCTTATATTATATTTTTTGAAATGTGCTTGGCTTTCAATTTAAATGGTACATTCTTTTTTAACCATATAGTATTATATTTTTGGAAATGTGTTTGACTTTCAATTTACATGGCTACATTCTTTATTAACCATTTATTAGTGGCCTATATTATATTTTTTGAAATGTGTTTGACTTTCAATTTAAATAGTACCAAAATTGACTTCATTCTAAACCAAAAAAATGATGAAACGTAACTGCATTTTTTTTAACCATACATAGTAGTCGGTTACATTATATTTTTTTTAAATCGGTTTGTTTAGAACTTCCAATTGAAATGGTTTCAAATGTGACTTCATTTTCAACCAAAAAAATATTAAAAAATGAAACATTGTTGTTTTCTTTATAAAACGAAACGATTAGAAAATCTCGATATAATAGAATAGATGAAGTTAAACAAAACTAAACTTAATGAAACTAATAATGGAGAAACTATTTAATCCTATAAATATGTACTCCATCTGTAAAAATGATTTAGCAAAGTTTAGGGAGGGTATTTGCAATTTGCGCCATAGTGCGATCTCATTTGGCCTGATTTGAGACTTAACTACAATTTGAAATGACAATTTGTCATCCCCAGGATTTCTTCAACGAGCAACAACGATGTTTTCTTTGATTCTTGTTGTGATAATGGAGGGTGAGATGAGACCAAAATGAAATTCTTTGCAAAAAATGCTCAAAAAATTAACAATAATGAAAGAAATTGTAGAAATGAAAGAACTAGGGTTTTGATGGATTCGGAGATTAGAGAAGAACAAGGGCTGCTTAATAATAAAATTTACCTCGAACTAAATGGGTTTCATCATCAACAAGGCATGCTTAAATATAATAACATAGATAAACCTCCTTGAAATATAATCAACTTAGATAAAAACGAGCTGAAATCAAGAAATCGTTTTCGGGGATAACGAACTGCCACCTAAAATTAGAAATCTAGATAGGACAAAGATTAGAGTTAAACAACTCCATAGTCTCAATATAATAAAATTAGATAGGGTTAAAAAAAACTATACTGAAAATAATATTGTAAAAACTGCATTTAATTTTGTAAAAGAAATACGTGTTGAATTTGTAAAAACAATTTGCCTAACTTTGACTGGATAACACAACAATCTTAGATTTGAACAATAGAACATCAATAAATCTTAGATTTGAACAATAGAACATCAGTATATCTTAGATTTGAACAATAGAACATTAGTGTTTCCAAATAAAAATATGGTGGAAGGAATCCAAATTACTGTTTATGAATTCTGTGTTTTTGAAACTGTAGATTCCTTGAAGGACCAATTTTTGCTTGAGAAGCAACAATCTATTGTAACATAGGAGGCCTAGATCATAGAAACATATCAAGGAATTTAACTTTCAAGCATTTGACTAATGTTGATCTAACTCTCAACTCTCAAAGAATATTGTATCTCTTCCCAAAATACATTACTGTTGATTTAATTTTGAACTCTCGAAGAATATTATATAGCTTAGCTAAATAAACACCACTACCCAAAATGTATGAAGAACAAGCTGTGAGGCCTTGCTGAAGCCTAGTATAATGGCTTCATCCCCATTCAAACACACATATGCATACATGTTGTTGGAGATAATGGAGAATATCTTAGAATAGTGAATTGGTTCAGGGTACCTCAAGATAGGAATTAGTTCCTCTTTCTTTGAGTATGGTTCTAACTTCATTAAATCCAAGATTACTATATAATGCGTGATGTACATGGAAAATGTAGAGCATTCTGCAAGGCCATACTCTCCTGGTTTAGACTCTCTTTCATAGAGATGATTACTGGGTGTTGTTAATTCAAACATCACTTATTAACATGGTATCAGAGCTGCATGATCGAGGAACCTGTATGCTGAGTGAAGGATTTCAAAGTCAGGCCTAAGGAGAAATCGTCGTGTGCCTTTGAGGGAAAATTTCATAGATCCCACTGTGATACTTCCACATATCTTTACTTTGTTGACCATCGCGAATTTGTACTATACAATCGCACTGACTTTAGCAAATCTGTGGTGTTAAATGACATCGACTTTACAAACAAAAAAAAAGGTTGCATCTTGGGAGTGGCTATTGAGAGAAGGTTGCGTGGAGGACAAGGTCTGCTGAGAGGAGGTCGTGGTGGAGGCTATGGTAGAGGATGTGAAGAAAGCCATGGTGGTTTGTGTGTGTGCTATAGGATTAAATAGTATTAGAGACTATTTATCACAAACACTATCTTTGACATAGATATGGGGTAAATCTAACATATACATTTTTTTACGTATCAAATTTTTTTAATTCACCAAGATGAACAATGAAATGATTGAAGCATACCTGAATGTCTGTTTCGAGGAGAAGCTAGCTTTACATTTTTTGATCATGGAGTTCAATTACAATCGAATTTTAATTTTATTTATACGGTATGATTTGAGAAGAATCTTTACACATGTTTAGCTCGTGAAGATCAGTGACAGCAAAAATTTTAATTTTATTTATATGGTATGATTTTAGGATCTGTTATGGAATTGAATTTCATATATATATATATATCTTTCTTTTCTCCTAATTTAATTGCAAATGTTGCAGGAGGCTATTAATGTTGATTTCTTAGATGAGCTCAATAGAGAAAAGAAGAGAGACAAGACTTCAATATCATGAAAACCCTTCAACATCTTTTACAAGACAAATTTCTGCTACAAGTATGTAATACTTTCCATTCACATTGAAAGTTTCCGGACAGTGCCATGTACTCTAAATTTAATAGTTTATGAATAATGGTT
This sequence comes from Pinus taeda, assembly GCA_000404065.3. Lineage (NCBI taxonomy): Eukaryota > Viridiplantae > Streptophyta > Pinopsida > Pinales > Pinaceae > Pinus > Pinus taeda. The sequence continues at coordinate 16,359 of APFE030605277.1, forward strand.
TTCACAAGCATTTTTAATAATAGAAATAATTTGTCATATTTCTCTTAAACTTGATTAGTATATCATATTTCCCATCAAATTGACCAGTATTTCCTTGTTTAATTAGTTTTTAAAGTGTTTTAAGTATCTTTATCTAATTAAATTTTTTATTAGTTTCATGTTAGTTTAATTAATCCATCAAATTTAACAGACTTATACTTGTTTCTGGAATTAAAAGTGGCTTTTATTTCTATCAACTTAACTAGACAAATCTTTTTGCCTTTGTTGTATAACAGAGTATAAATATTTTTGTACAAATAAACTCACCTAACTACGACTAAATTGTATAACAGAGTATAAATATTTTTGTACAAATAAACTCACCTAACTACGACTAAATCTGTGTGTAATACTCAAGTTAACTACGACTAAATTTGTGTGTAATACTGAAATTAACTTGTTGTACGAGTTTCAACAGGTGAAAAGGACCTATAATCTCTTATCCACAGGAAGATGAAGCACCTGTAACAATGGTTCTCTCCTTGGAAGGGCTTCTTCTCCCCATAATGCCTTGTTGTGATGGACAAAATTTATGAATAATTCTTTCCACAACTATGGATAACATTTATGGATAATTCTATTTGCACATTTGAAATAATGAGCACTTGAAGTGTTGTTTATAATTATTTTACTGCGCATTTATTTATACTTTTAGTGGCTCATTATACTTTTGTTCCCGCATTTCAAATTCTGAGCAATTTCTTATCAACATTTGTCTCTAGTCACACACAATCAGAGTTAGTCCTCACCCATGGCAAGGCAATTGAATTTTCTTCGGAGTTATTAACACAACAGGTGCGTAACAGAGTGCTACAAGTACATTGTCATAATGCACCTTAATAGAAAAGGTATTGAAGACAATGACCAATTGGCATACGAGGATAGTACCGTTGTTTTTGTAATTTTCTCTTTCGGACACCCTAATGAGGAAGTTATTTGCAATTACATTTGAGACCACATGAAACCATAGGATATCCGAGATTATAACAGTTTAGTAATATAGAATATGCCTAGTGGTGTTCCATAGTACTTAGTTTTCTGAAGTTTTTTCCTTCTGCTTGCATGTTAATTATATTTGGGGTCTCTAGAATTTACGGGTCTCCAGAATTTACGTCTCTGACCAGCGGAGGTTTTCCAAAGTTTCTTGTTTGAATGTTGATTTCAAAAATATATGTTTATGATTGTGCTTTTGGTTTATTTTATTTTGCAAAGTTTTTATACCATTAACATATTTTGGCTTATTTCATTTTTAAAACGATTTTATATAATTAATATATTGACGTAAGATAGCTCTCGACATTACTAATAAAGATTGAGTTCTCTTAACGCTAGCTCAACAAATATTGATATTACTTATGTAAATTTTATTACTTAAATTGTTGTTTTGTATAATTATTTATTTATATTACATTATTGTTGGTTGGATTAATATTTATGCATTGATATGTGAATTATCATGGTAAAGAAATATGAAGTACTCTAAGTATTATAAATAAATAGAATGCAATTAAATGTAATTATTTTTCTTTTTTATGTTTTTCTAGGTGGGTGAGGAGGAGGACGAGGGGATGAGGTGGTAGAGGAGGAAATAGAGAAAGGTTGAGGTGGAAGGAAAGGAGGTTGGGGAGGAGGGAGAGGAGGAGGAGGTAGACGCGGGGGTGAGGAGAGGTTGCGGAGAGGTGGAGGTTGTGGGGAGGAGGTGGAGGGGAAAGAGATAGAGGAGGAGGCAGAGGAGGCGGGGGAGGAGAAGGAAGTGTGAGGAGGGTGTTGCGGGGAGGAGGCGTAGTGGTCAGAGACAGAGGATAATGTGGAAGAGGCAGTGGAATAGGGGGAAGGAGAGGAGGGGTAGGTGACAGGAGAGGATGATGAAGGGGCCAAATGGGAGGATGCGCAGGCATTGGTGAAGAGGGATGACGTGGTGGGAGAGGAGGCATGTGAGGGGAGATGAGGCATGTGACAAGGGAGAGGGGGGTGGGGATGATGCGAAGGATGTCAAGACAGAGGGTTTGGAGGCAGAAGAAGGTGGGATAGGGTGATGAGGAGTAGGGTTAGTTGTGAAGGAGGAGGGGAAGAAGGGGGTGAAGGGGAGGAATTGGGTAGGAGGAGGAGGAGGAGGGGGAAGCATGTGGGGAGAGGCGAGGAAGGAGGCAAAGGGGGCAGAGATGGAGGAGGTGGAGGAGTGGTGGGAGGGGCAGAGAAGGAGGGTCCTGGGGAGGAGGTTGAGGAGGTTGAGGCAGAGGATAAGGGGTTGGTGAGGAGGAGGAGGAGGAGCAGGTAGGTGGAGGCAGAGGAGGAGCATGGAGAGGAGGAGGAGGGGGAAGAGGAAGAAGAAGGAGAGGGGGAAGGGAGGAGGGGGAGGTAGTGATGAAGGAGGAGGGGGAGGTGATGGGGAAGGAGGACATGTAGGAGGTGCAAGATGGGGAGGACAGGGAGGAGGCAGAGGTAGTGATGGAGGAGGAGGGGGAGGTGGTGGGGGATGAGGTGGAGGTGGAGGGTTAGGAGGAGGAGGGGAAGCAGGAGGAGGGATAGGAGGTAGTTGAGGAGGAGGGGAAAGAGGAGGGGAAATATATGGAAGAGGCTGTGGGGGAAGAGGTGGAGGAGGTGAAGGGAGGAGGAGGGAGAGGATCGGGAGGCAGACAACGTGGGCAAGGAGGATTAAGGGAAGGGAATAAGGGAGTAGAGGGAGAGACATAGGAGGAGGCGACAAATTTGGAGGAGGCGACAAAGGAAGAGAAGCAAGAGGTGGAGGGGTGGTTGTGAGAGGAGTGTGGGAGTTAGAGATAGGAGAGGGGAAACGATGGGGGAAGGCTGAAGGGGGCCACAGGGGGAGGGGGAGGGTGGTGCGTGCGGGCAAAGAGGACAAGGAGCAAGGAGAGGAGGAGGGGGAAGAGGCCAAAGACACATCAGGGGAAGAGGAAAAGGAAGGAGTGGGGAGGAGGAGGCAGGGGAAGATGAGGAGGTGGAGGCAGCAAGAGAGGAGGGGGAAGAGGTGGAGAAGAATGGGGGGAGGATGAGGCTGCAATGGAGTAGGTTGAGGGGGAAGATGGGTAGGGAGATGGAGGTCCACGAGGTCGGGGAGGAGGACATGGAGGACGGGGAGGCAAGGAGGTGGGGAAGGAGGTAGGGTAGATGGGAGGATGGGAAGGTAGAGGAGGGAGGGGGAAGGAGGCATGGGAGGGTGCGAAGGAGGATGAGGCAAAGGAGGCTTTTTCCCCCTCTTCGCCTCTCGCTCTCTTTTTCCTTCCTATTGGTTTTGGAGAATTCCTTCATTCTAGTTCTTTGGAAATCTCCCCTCCACGCGACAAAATTCTTTTTAAAATGATATAAAATTCTTAGGGTTTAGTGTTTGTGATTTGGCCTTCGACATTTATGGTTTAGGGTTTATAAGACCATAGTAAATGCTTTTAGTAAAGACTTAAATAAACACTCGAAAATGATTTTTATATTGTTATAAAATTCTTAGGGTTTAGGTTTCTGGGTTTTGATTTTGGGTTTTATGTTTACGGTTTAGCTTTTAGAGTTTATAACACATTCCTAAATGCTTTCAATAAATACTTAAATAAATGTTACAAAATAGTTTCTAAAATGTTATAAAATGCTTAAGGTTTAGGGTTTAGGGTTTAGGGTTTAGGGTTTGTGACTTAGGGTTTAGAGATTAGGGTTTATAACACTTGAGTAATTGTTTTTAATAAACACTTAAATAAAAGTTACAAACCCTTTTTTAAAATGTTATAAAATGCTTAGTGTTTATTGTTTAGAGTTAAGGGTTTGAGGTTTATTATTTGCGGTTTAGGGTTTAGGGTTTTGAATTTAGGGTTTATAACACTTTCATAAAATCTTTTAATAAACACTTAAAAAAAATTACAAAAATCTTTTTAAAATGTTATAAAGTGTGTTGCATTTACGATTTAGGGTTTAGGGTTTGGGGTTTGGGGTGCAGGGTTTAGGGTTTGGGGCTTAGGGTTTAGGGTAGAGTGTTTAAGGTTTATAAAATGCGTAGGGTTTAGTGTTTAGGGTTTAGGGTTTAAGGTTTAGATTTTAAGGTTTATAAAACTTTAGTAAATGCTTTTAATAAACACTTAAATAAAAGTTACAAAACGATTTTTAAAATGTTATAAAACAATTAGGGTATAACGATTAGGGTATATGGATTAGGCTATAGGTTTTAGGGTTCAGGGTTTAAGGTTTAGGGGTTATGGTTTATAAGACTTTATTAAATACTTTTAATAAACACTTAAATAAAAATTACATAACCATTTTTAAAATGCTATAAAATTTTGAGGGTTTAGGGTTTAGGATTTTAAGTCTAGGGTTTAGGGTTTAGAATTTAGAGTTTATGGATTATAACACTTTACTAAATGCTTTTAATTAACATCTAAATAAAAGTTACGAAACACATTTTAAAGTGTTATAAAATACTTAGGGTTTAAGGTTTACTTGAGGGTTTAGGGTTAGGGGTTTATGGTTTAGAGTTTAGGGTTCAGGGTTTAGGATTTAGGGTTTGGGGTTTAGGGTGTAGGCGTTAGGGTTAAGAATTTGCGATTTAGGCTTTAGGGATTAGGGTTTACAGTTTAAGGTTTATAACACTTTATAAAATGCTTATAGTTTAAGTTTTAAGATTTTAAATTTGGGGTTTAGGGTTCTTTGTTTAGGGTTTATAACACCTTAGTAATTGTTTTAATAAAAAATTAAATAAAATTTATAAAACACTTTCTAAACTGTTCTCAAATTCTCAGGGTTTAGTGTTTAGGATTTGGGGTTTAGGGTTTATGGTTTGGGGTTTACGGTTAAGGGTTTAGGGTTTAGGTTTAAGGGTGTAGGGATGAACCATCCCACCTTAACTGGGTATCTGTTGCTACATATTACATGTAATGCATTCATCTTATTGAGCATCGAGGAGTTATGAAGAAAAATAAATAAAAGAAAATAGGTTTATAGAGAAAGATGGAAAAACAAGGTCAGGGTATCTCATGTACCACAAATTTTCTCCCTCCTACACTCACATACGCAAGTGTGGTCTTCCCTTATGATAGATACTCATAAAATTATTAGGATTTATGGCTTAGGGATTAGGATTTGGGGTTTAGGGTTTAGGATTTACGGTTTATAGTATTTTAGTAAATTCGTTCAATAAGAACTTAAATAAAAGTTACAAATAGTTTCTAAAATGTTATAAAATTCTCAGGCTTTAGCGTTTAGGGTTTATGGTTTAAAATTCCTAGGGTTTATGGTTTAAGGTTTAGGGCTTGGGGTTTATAGTTTATGGTTTAGGTTTCTGGGTTTAGGTTTTGGGGTCTATGGTTTAAGGTTTATAACAACTTATTAACTTATTTTAATAAACACTTAAATAAAAGTTACAAAATGCTTTTAAAAATGTTCTAAAATGCCTACGGTTTAGGGTTTAGGGTTTATGGTTTAGGGTATAGGGTTTGAGGTTTAGGGTATATAAAACTTTATTCAGAGATTCCCCTTCTCTCCCCCTCCCATCGCTCCCCCTACCACCCCTTCTCTCTCCGCCTCCCTCCCTGTCCCTCTCTCTCTATCTCTCCCACTATCTCCATATCTCCCACTCTCGCTCACCCTTGCTCTTTCCTTTCCTCTCGCTGGCCATATCCTCCTCTCTCTCTCCCTATCTCCCTTCCCTCCCACCCCTTCTCTCTCACCCTCCCTCTTGGTCTCTCTACCCCTCTCTCTCCCCATCCCTCCCCCTTTGTCTCTCCCTCCTCCTCTGTTCCTTTCTCGCTCCCTCTCCCACTTCCTTGCCCCTCCCCTTATCCCTCTCTATCTAGCTCACCCTCTCTCTTTACCTCTACCTCTCCCTCTCAAACTCTCTTCCCTTCCCCCTATCCCTCTTCCTCTTTGTCTCCCTCTCACCATCTCACTCTCTATCTCCCTCTCCCCCTCCCACTCTTTGTTCTCCTCTCCGTATCTCCCCCCACCTATCTCTACCTCACCCTCTCCATCAACCTATCCTTCCCTCTCTGACATCTCCAAACCTTTCTCTCACCCTACCATCACTCCCCCTACCACCCCTCCTCTCTCTGCATTCCTCCCTCCCTTTCTCTCCATATACCTCCCCCTTTATCACTCCCTATCCCTCCCTTTGCCCTTCTCCCTATCCCTCGCTCTCCTCCTCCCTTGCCCCTATCCCTTTCCCTCTCTCTCTACCTCTCCCTCTCTTACTCTCTTCCCCTCCTGCTATCACTGTTCCACTCTCTCTCCCTCTACCACCCTCTCTCTCCCTTTCCCC
>APFE030605278.1:0-30172 GCA_000404065.3 Pinus taeda
TAGCCTAACTCTGATAATAGGCCTTTACTTATAACTCTCAATTTTACCATACATAGAGATCCCATAGAAGATAATTCTTATAGCCAAAAGAAGTCAATCTTTGATAGAAACACAAAAGATCTCTTTCTAAATGAATTAAAAACTATTTTGCTTATTTTATCTAGTATAGACAACACAAAAGATCTCTATCATAATTTTACTACAACCCTCTCATATTCTATTAACAAGTTCTCAATTGAAGTTTCAAGTAATAAAAGAAATAGCAAAACCAACCTATGGTATGACAAAGATTGTAAAAGTGAGAGAAGAGCAATTAAGGAAGTCGTTGATGAATCTCCTAAAATCGACAAGATAAAAATATACAAAGCCCTAACTAAAAAGAAAAAAAGGCATCATATTCATAAAAGACAAGAAAATCTCTTACACCTCTCGAAGGTAGCTCCTAAGAAATTTTGGAGGCGGATTCTAACTAGGAAAAACTAAAGATAATAATAAAATTACTTTACTCGACTAGAATTCCTATCTTAAAAAGCTTTATGAATCTCTGAATGTCATGGATAACTTTGAAACCCTGTTCACGACGAAAGAAGTTTTCTCATTAGAAAACATTGATTTTGGGGTTAATTGCTTGGCTAATGGGAAAGCTAAGGACATTGAAGGTTACCAGGCAGAAATATTAAAAATTGGAGGTCTTGTCCTCATCCGCTACATTCACAAGCTTTTAAATCAAGGGGTCAAGCAAGGGTTCCCCAAACCATGGACTCAAAGCCTCATTATCCCTATTTTTAAAAGTGGGAATACAAATAACCCCTCTAATTATCGGACAATTATGATCAATCCTCTCTTAGCCAAGTTATATGGTATTATTTTGGAAAGGAATTTGAGCATATGGCTTGAAAGTGAAGGTGAGTGGGCTAAAGGCCAAGTGGGTTTTAGAAAGTAGCACTCAACAACATACCACCTCGTTACGCTTAGGATCATTTTGGAGGAATGTTGCAACGATAAATCCAATCTCTTTTGTTGCTTTATGGACTTTAGAAAGGCTTTCAATACAGTTCGTAGAAACAACCTTTAGAACAGATTAGAAGAGCTAAGGGTTCCCTTTGAGTTGAGAGCTGCCGCTATAAGGTTATATAAAAATGTAATTGCCAAGTTAAAGAGCAATGAGGGGTGGTCGAAAGATATTAAGTGTAATCTCGGAGTTAAACAAGGTTGTTCCCTCTCCCCTACCCTATTTGGTATTTACATCGACAAGTTAGAAGGTTTTTTAGAGGAAGCATGATGTGCTGGCACGATCTTAGCTCGGATAGTCATCATCCTTCTTCTCTACGCTGACGATATTGTTCTTCTCGCAAGGTGCCCATTTGATCTTGATAAGCAACTTATACTTCTTAAGGATTAAATAATGAATCCATACACGTGATGATAGTTTTAAATAGGGGAGGAATGACCTTTTATAGAGTTTTATGAACCCAACGTTTCGGACTACCAAGTGAGTCCATCATTAGGGGATGCGACAATACGTATTCTAGAGATATTCATGATGTATCCAAGAGCTATATTTTAAGTTTTTATATATATATATATATATATATATATATATAATTATAAAGGTTATGAAGGAATTAATCTAAGAAATTGGGTCGAGCAATTCCATTAAGATTGTTAATATTCATTTTTTAAATAATCAATTAACTTGTAAATTAAATTACTAATTGTTTAATTAACATTAATTAATTTGTAACATGGGTATGATTGTTAACAACTTAACAAAACAAAAGTTTATGATTATCAAATCCAAGAAGGACACTTACACTCAATTTAATGTATGAAAATAGTAACTTGGAGGAAGTGTCTCTTTACAAGTACCTAGGATGAATCATCACATAGCTCAACTGGAACTATGCAATTGAGAAAAGGATTAATGGGGGATGGAAAGCTTATTTTGGTCTTGAAAATAATTGTAAAATGACAAACCTCATAATGTGGGATAGAAAGAAGTTCCTATTTGAAACTTTAGTCACTCCTGTTATCTTATATGGATGTGAGGTTTGAGGTTGTAGCATCTCTAGAGAATCCTAGAGAAAGGTTGAGCAAATCCAGAAGCGTTTTATAACATATAACCTCAAAATTAAAAGCAACACACCCTATCCTATTCTCCTTATAGAAGTGGGTCTTTCCCCTATCGTGAGCCTAGCTATGACTAGGCTTCTTTTGTACAAGCACAAACTCAATAACATAGGAGACCATAGACTTCCTAAGCTAGCTTTAAATTCTAGGCAAAACCACCTAAGGCTCAAACGAGGTTGGTATAAAGACACCAGGACCTAGCTAAACCTTTGGAAGATCGACAAAAATGTTGCATTGCAAAACATTAATAACATTAAAAATATTGTTACTTCTAAGTTCAAAGAAAAAATGTGGTGTGAGAAAGATTTAGCAGCTAAAAGAAAATTAAGATATTATAAGGAGGTCATCAACCACATCCTAGAAGATCAAAATTATATGTTTGTTTTAATTAGCTCAAAGAAGAAAATTAATATAGCCAAGATTAGAACAAACTCTCATGAGCTCCATAGTGAAATGGGTTGTTGGGTAGTTCCTAAAACACCATGGATGGAAAGGTTCTGCCATCTCTGTGAGAATATGAAAATCGAGGATGAAAATCACTTCCTCTTAGAGTGCCTCACATACAACCACATTAGATCTCAGTTTCAAAATCTTTGTTGCAATACTGTCCTTCCTAGCCTTTTATGTTGTGAAAATTACACTGAGCTTAAGAGGCTTCTCTCCAAGATTTTTGAGCATAGGAATAAAATTTTAAATCAAACTAAATTATTCGTTTCTTTAGGTCTGATAGACCAAAATTTGGTCTCAATAGATGTTAACCACCACCACCATCATCATCATATATATGTATGTATATATAATATTGATATTCAACTTTTATATATTATATTTAAAACTACACATCTTTTTCTCTTTTTCATACTAAACTGTAAACACTTCTAAACACAATCATTTCATATTTTTTATTTTATTTTATATAATTAAATAATAATTTTAATTTTAATAAAATATACTATTGTAAACCATTATTAAATTTAATAATAAACATAAATGATTTTTTAATAATAAACTTTAATATTATAAGCAAATTTCTTATAACACAAACAAAAAGATATCATATAACAAGTTACCTTTAACTAATCCATTATACTCGTTAGGTTTTAATTTATAAAACAACTAATCCATTACACTTCTTTGAATTTTAGTATATAAAACTACTTCTGATTTTGAAAAATCAAAAGTATTACATTAGCTAGAGTCACGTGTATTTACACGTTATTATTTTTATTTTGAAATGACGTGGACTGGACATGGATTAAAGTTTAAACGTATTCCTTTGCCACTGCCATTCGACCGGTTGTGTGATCGCTGAATTAAGTCGAATCATTATCGAAGGACGCAACTAGGTATAAAATTCCTAAAATTTTGGTTGGTTTTTAAAACTTTCGGTAAAGTCATCGGAAATGGGGGAGCTTTTTAATTAAACGTAGAAGAGAAAAGGGAGGACTTGGTCAAAAGGTGGGGTTGCAACTTTAATTATTATATCGCTCCTAGTTTGTATATAACGCTGAACAAAAGGAAAATTTGTCTCCAAGATGTGGGTTTTGCAGTTAGCATAGCACTTTAGGTTTACATCAAGTACATCATTTTTTTTTATATCACAAAAATATGTTGGACAATGTTTATATGTATCATTCCCAATTTCTTTTTTTTAATAAAAAAGTATTTATAAATTTTTTAAAGTATTGATTCGAAGATAAAATTTATGAAGCTTCCAAATGTATGTTGGTGGTGTACTAGGAAGGCTTAAATGTATAATAAAAAAATCACAATATTTTGTTGGTTTGTTTTAAGTGTTCTAGCACTGCTTTTCTTCCATTAATTACAATATTATTACAATGTTTTGAATGATAGTAATAATTTATTATCAAATTTTAAAATAATATGATAAATTAATTACATAGTGTATATATAAAATGTTAATTTATACATGTTTTATAATTTTTTTCAATGTAATAGATATATTGAATGATGCTATAATTTATTATCAAAATTTTAAGATAATTTGATAAATTAGAATACACATTGTGTATATAAAATGTGAATTTACACATGTTTTATAATTTCTTCTATAATAGGAGAATTTCTAAATAAGTACAATACATGTATTTATCTCAAATTATATGTTTTTCATTTATAACTATACTAACCTCTATACATATAGATTCTCTCTCATTGCATATATGGGTTTTTTTATTAGAGCAACCTATTCATCATATAGTATCCTGGTTTGAAAATTTTTGTCCTTAAAGTTTTGCAATAGAAGATATTATATTTGATGAAATTAATAGGATTTCCTTATATTCTTGCTTTCTTGTTGCCATTGAAGATGATTCATGCATCCAAATTCAATTCTTTTAGTCTTAATCCTTGATCATTTGTTGTTGTATAATTTTGTTTCCTTTGATTCTATGCATTATGTTGTAACTTCTTCAATTGGTCATGGTTATTGGTCCATGATAATATCTTGTAGAATATGGTTTAATAATACCCTATTTCATGGCTATCACCAATCATTTCATCTTCTTATTTGGTATCGCTAATATTGATCTTTTTATTTTTCTTTCAAACCTTTTTGGTAATGATTAATGTTGATATGATTCCATTTTTTATGGTTTTCCTTCATTCTACTTCCATATGACCAATCTTATTTATAGAGAAAATAAAATGCTCAAATCGTCTATGTTTGGTCTTCAATACTTCTTGCTTTTGCAATAATCCCATCACATTGACATTGATAATCTCATGTTTGAACTAAATTTATTCTTTTGAACTAAATTTATTCAAGTATCTTCTAATGAGATTTTTCTTCTTTGTTAAGATATTATCCAAATTTATTTCTTCCTTCTTCGATCTCATGTATGAAATAAATTTATTCAAGTATATTCTAATGAGTTTCTTTTGGCGTTTATTTTTTCTTTTGAATTTGAGTTGTAATATTATCCAAAGTTATTTCTTCCTTCAATTTTTACTTACATTTTTTCTTCCATATCATCAACATCTAGAGTTTGCTCATTTCTTCATTTGATTTTGCTTCTTGCAAGCACTTTTTCATATTTTTAACATTATAATTAATAAAGACTTGATTATGCTTACACCATATTTTAATCACACAACCTTTTAATCACATCAGAGAGGAAGGATCCATTAATGTGCCCTAGATCTAACATTTTCTGGCATTTTTTATATTTGCTGATTTTCTATTAGATGCATACATGTTGTGATAGTATTTTGAGATGTACATTTTGATAACATAGCTATACTGTTTTTGTTGGTATTTATGATACAGCACTATATTGAATAGAGACATATAAAAGACATGTATTTCTGTTTCATATTGGAGAATGTATTAGTATATAATATGAACTAGTGCTTTTTTCATATGGGAAGAAATAAAAAAAAAAAAAAACCTTAATTTCTTGATCTCTTTATCAAATTTCGCTCTACTGATAATTTTCCTACTTTTCCTTTTCTTGTTTTAATTTATAAACTTCAAGATGAGCATTGTATCAAAGACTTGGAACTTAATGAATCACTTATATATTTTCCTAATTTATTCCTTTCTTTTGCTTCTTTCCAATCATATTTATTTTCTACATATCTGGCAAATTCATTTTCCTTTCTCATTTATTTGAGAATAGTTTTGGTGTGTAAAATATGAAAGAAGTCTCTAAATGAGATCCAAGGAAGACATGTGATCCTGTTTAAACTAAATGTGGAGTAATCTATGAAATTTGTAAGTATGATTGCTGAAATATTATTTATGTTTTGAATTGTGAAGAAAATAATATGCTAACTGTCGAAAAGAATACATTAATAACTTAAGATTTAGAGGTATCTAGCAAGAGTGAAACCCTGCCCTTATAGATAATTCTAGATGGGGTAATTTTTCTTAATAAAAATAATGAATCAACTTGCATTCACAAATAATACCCAATGATAAATATCATCAGTACTAATTGACAAGTAAACTATGGTAAATATTCCCACGGTTTAAAAAAGACTTTATCCTTTAACTCACTCGGTTAACCAGCTTACACGTACCCTTGCTCTCCGTTAGTGGTCCCACGTATGGACAATTCTCCGCGGATTTGTAAATTTTGGCCGCACAATTTTGTCTTTGCACAACGACAAGCATAAGAGGCTGATCGATCGATGCCTCACGGTCTCCGGTCCTGTAATTGACCGACCGTAATAAGGACAGCGGTTAATAAATAATCACCGCTACTTACTGCTACGACGCTTTCCGTCAGGCACAGCCCGGCGCGAGCCTGCCGACCCTCAAGTCTGTCACAATTATTGAAGGAATCAGGTCTTGGTATAGCAAACATCCCCTATTTTCCGGCGAGTTTAGCACACGAATAGACTCCTTCATTGTTTAACAGAAGAACAGCCGGTAGGATTAGGAGGAGGACGTTGTCAGTGCGAAAAATTGCGGCCTCGAGTGCCCCCGATGGCAGACCGTTGGTCAAATCTAAAGCGCGTATCAATTAAATATTTAATTAATTAGGCTTATTATATTAATTCCGACCACCTTTCAACTCGGCCTGAGCGGAGCAATTCCCGGATACGAGGGCAGCGCTGCCGGCTGTGAATTTGTCATTACCAACTGGCCACCACCAATTTCACTTGCATTGAGTTTCAGTCAAAGTTAGCTAGACGAGACTGGGTAAGGGGCGGGGCTTCAATCCGTGGGTCATAAGTATGTCCATTGCTTTATTTCTTCCAGTGGGTCCCACAGACGTAGAAGGATAGCACATCAACCCTGGGCTTTGCTTTAATGAATGAATTATTATTATTCCGTCCATTCGCTGCTTCTCATTGTGCAACCAAATTATTGCAAGACGGGAGCAAAAGGACTTGCCCCACCTTTTAACACATGCTTTTCAATAATTTTCTTTTGACATGCCCTGCAATTCAGCTTCAGACTTTCCATGTATTCCTTAAGGTGGTATCTGTACTTTAACATTTAAAAACTTCACAAGTAAAAATAGAGCTTTGTAGTATAGCTACGTCTATTTTATTGTACTGTGATTTATATAAAACAATTAAGTCGTAATTAGTAGTTAGGAGCTGCACATGTTGCATATTTAACTATTAGCGGTGATGGTTAAATTCTGAGAAAGCTGGTCAAGTTGCATTATATTATATGAAGAGAAAGTTTATAAAATAGTAACAGAGTTGCAGAGATAATGGTGGTGAACATGATGGGGATTTTGACTAACTGTTGCGGCGTCATTTTTACAGATGATACCTGTAACTCAATGGTCAATGTTCACACTATTTTCGAGTTAGTCAAAGGAAGTTTGGTTATAATAATCTGAAACTCGGGAATTAAATATAAACATTGGAAGATGGGATTTTTAAAGAAGCGGGGAACAATTCTGACACACAGATGGTGCTTCAATACAAGAGCCGAACAAACAAAATATTTGAATTCCAAATAAATAATGAAGGTGTGGTGGTATTATATAGGTTAAAATGACAGTCTGCATGCATGCATGCATTGCAGGATCTTTTGTGCGAACCTGCACGCCAGTAGAAGCAGAGCATGTGCCCACGATATTTCCTCATCCTTGGCTTTAGGTCGGCGGCCAACTTGCGATACCTTGAACAACTGGTGGAGCGCACCTCCGGTGGTTCGGGCCGCGCCTGAATGGAGGATTTGCCTTTCTTCTGCCATGTGATACCACCTTGCATGTTGCTATTAATTTCTTACTTTGTTAATGTAATAAATATTAATTTTTTTTAATAAATCTCTAGTGAAATAGATTATCTCGAGAGTTAGGTCTTATATTCTTAAAAAAAATTGTTTTTCTGTTTCAAACTTTTCTTAACAAATAAGCACTCTTTCCTCCTATATTTTTTTTGGCTTTTTCTAGCGACCTGTTTCATAACAGATTTGATGAGAATTAGTTCTTAACTGAGTAATAAGAATTTTGGCTCTCCAAGAGATATTGGTATCTATGTATGCTTTTGGTTGATGACTATGAATGCAATTAAACACTTCAATATAGTAATTTTTCTTTTTTTCTAGCTCCTTATCCCAAGTACATTTGTGTAATTTTTCCATAACAAAATTTTTTATTTCTTTGCTGTTTATGAGACACACGTTCAAGCAAATACCCCATTCACTAAACCATTTGTTATTTTTCTGCATCCAAGTTTTTTAGCTCTTGCAAAGTCTATCCTTAAAGACAACCTTAAGCGATCTATCCTCTTCCATTTGCTCAATTTTTTTAAATACTTTATAACTCAACCATAGCAATTACTTCAATAAATACAGTCCCATAAGTATTTTGCTAAAATGTTAGTCTTTTACTTTTTTAAAGTGCTATAAACAACATTGTGTTTTCTTAATACTATTTTGTTAAGTCACCATACTCTGATCATATTGATTTTAGTGAAGGTTAATCATCATCTCACCAACCCAAAAGCTGAATAACCTACCAATAACCAACCATGATGTACGTTGACAGGTGTTTGGGTGACGCGTCTGCTGAAACGATAAAGCCAGCCTTGGGAAGGGGCAACCTCTGCCTCGGCCACATATTCAATCATAATAGAGAAATGGGCCTCCTCCGCCGCTCCCTCCACCTGTGCATCTGCAATTGTCACGAGCCCATACGTGCAATCCACCTTCACACTTTAATTAAAGCGGGAGGAAAACGGCGAGATTTGTCCGTTTCTGCTTTATTTTGAATCAAAATTGCTTCTTCTCCTGCACAGGTCAGGTTTGATTAAGGGCGGTTAAGTGTGTGCAGGCGCGAAGAGCATACAGAAATCAATATAAAATTGATGTATCAAACCCACTGGTTCATAACACAACGCTCAGTGGGCAGCGTTTGTGGCCATGCAAAAGATTTACGTATTGAATTGAATTAAATTAAACGAAATTAGGATATTTGCATTATCTCAAGCACTTGATCTTTCTGTAACTTTGGCTTTTTGGATTTCGAATTTTGTCTTGGAATCTGCTTTTTTTTATTTTTAAAATCTTCCGTGTGTTTTAAAATAATAAAAATTTGATTTTAGCTACAGAGAGGAACTGTAAGAATGGTTTAAAAACTAAAGCACGCGGATATGTCATAACCATTGTTTTGCTGAACATTGATATCTTTTTAAAGTATGAAGATTTTTGAATGTATATAAAAACATTTGTTCAGGCAGGCTTCGTGCCAACGCACAAAAAAGCATTCTCACTGTTATATATATAAAAAACTTAGCAGTTATTATTTTCGCATTAATTTTGTAGTGATTTGTCTAA
Source organism: Pinus taeda (assembly GCA_000404065.3). Lineage (NCBI taxonomy): Eukaryota > Viridiplantae > Streptophyta > Pinopsida > Pinales > Pinaceae > Pinus > Pinus taeda. Next base: position 9,398 of record APFE030605278.1, read on the forward strand.
TATATTTTTAATGTTGAAAAAATTTAGAGAAAGTTGAAATTATTTATATATTTAAAAATTAATATAAATATAAATTTTTATTTTAATTTTAAACTTATAAAATTCAATTACATAAATATTTTAGTTGCTTAGAAGATTATATAAAATTTAATTAAATATAAAATATAAACAATTAAGTTGTATACATATTTATATTAATCATTAATTTTATATAATTTTTAGTCTTTAATTTGAAAAATATTTATAGAAATATGTTAATGGAACCATCAAAATAAAATTCACTACATCTTTAAAAAAACAAAATAAATAAATATCTAATGTTATATATAATGTTAATGGAACCATTAAGAATACAATCCAATATAATCCTTCAAATAAAACAAAATAATGGATATCTTAGTATAAATACACTTTTTGCACCCTTGACAAAGCTATTCTTCCATTAAAAACATATCCAGTTTGGAAGAGATTCACCACTTCAAAGTTGTTTACTCCACAAAGAAGTTTTTAAAAACATTAAGGATTTTTTAATTTATATTAATTATTTATAATATTTTTTTTAGAATCACATTAGGAGTATCTTTCTTTTGTATCCATCAAAATGATCAGTATTATGTTTATCACAATGTTAATTTAACAATAGGCTACCATTCTAATTTGATAATATGTTTACCTATTAGGAATATAGTGTTAAGATATTTAAAAATGATTAATTTTTTAATCAATTCAACTCGTTTGAAAGCTAAATTTTTTTTTACCTTTTTTTAAGAAACATCCTCTATTATGCACATACATGACCAAATACAATTAACACATTTGGAACCATGTTTACATACTAGTGTTCTAATTTGACACATCTTATATTGCCTCCATAAAAAACTCCGAATACATTAACAAATTTATAAAGTATAATTTAAAACTAGAGAAAACTATTGCCCAACGGAGATACCGACTTCCAAATTGACAATTCAAGACTAAGAGGGAAAAGAAGACAAGTCCAAAGTGTCCTCACAAGACATGGCCACCGTCAAAAGAATAAGAACTTTTTCTTGTGAAGATGAGACCAAAGTGTCTTTAGAAGACGCTGTCAAACATAGTTACACATCAAACGAGAAAATCACCGATCACCCATTTTTTAAAGTGGTTATTCGGAATACATCCTTTTTTGGAGCATATTTTTTGCACTTTAAATTTTCTTATTTATCAAATATGAACATTTTTTTTTAAATGTTAGTGATTTTCATCCTAATTTTTAAAAGTGCTCATGCGACATCAACCCTTTTTTGCTACATGACTTATTTTTTACACTTTAAATTTGAATTAAGTGTCAATAATTCTTTAAAATGTTGATTATTTTACCATTTTTCAAGTTGTCTTATTCGTATTCTTGTTTTTTGTCCAAAAATGTTTATTTTTCAAGGGTTTTCCAAACATGTGTTTTTTGTTTTTCCTTGAATGTTTTTTTATAAAAAAAAAATTATTTGTTTGGCAAGAATTGTCACTAAAAAATAACAATTTTAAACACTCAACAAAAAGTACACATTTTGCATATAGATACAATTAAAAAAAATATGTAGTACACATTTAAATATAATTAAAAAAATATGTATTTTAGGACCTTTCACACTTCAATACACATAAAATAATTGTCACTAAAATAACAATTTTAAACACTCGTACACATTTTGCATATATAAATATAATTTAAAAAGACAAGTATACACATTTGCATATAGATATAATAAAAAAAATATGTAATTTCCAGGACTTTTTTCCGCTAAAAACGACATGTTAAATAAAAAAAATTTATGAAAAAAATGAATAATTTTTTTTTAATGAAAATTATTGAAATTTTATATCAAAGATAATAATAATTTTAAATTTCTTCCAAACAAAATGATTCAAATGAGATTAAAGGTCAAAATAATAATAAATTTAAAAAAATAGAACATACCAATTTAAAAAACCAATAAATTAACAGAAAAAAAACTTAAAACCAAAAAAATAAAAACATAAAAAAATAGAAAAACAATTAAATAAAAAATAAAAAATAAAATAACAAAAAACTAAAGGGAAAAAATATCAAACACAATTTAAAAAAAAATAATTAAAAAAAACATTATAAACAAATAATGAACAAAAAAAACCAATTAAAAAGCTAATTAAAAACAACATTAAAAAAATTAAAGTAATAATGAAAAAATTAACAAACAAATAAATTGAAAAAAAAAAACCAATTAAAAGCTATTAAAACAAAACATAAAAAAATTTAAAGTAATAATGGAAAAAAATTAAAGAAATAAAAAACATAGAAAAATAATAATTAAATAAAAAACATAAAAAAATAAAGAAAGAAAATTTAAGGATTAAGACTGAAAGAAGAGTTGCTGACATGCAATTTCTGAAAAATTGTCGTGATAAGTATTAGGTTTTTATTTGGTTTTGGTGGGTAAGCTCCTCTTTCAATCTATCACTTAGAATTTTTGTCTTGAAGATGGATCCTCATTGGGATTCGAAACATCGACAAGATGCACACAATACTGCGGATAATCCGAATCACAATTTTCCAAAAGACAACCACAAAAGCTTAAAATCTAACATAATTTCCTAGTATGGAGGGGATATATGGAATGAGATATGTTCTCTCAAGAATTCAAGGATTAAGATTGAAAGAAGCATTGCTAAATCATGACAAGAATTAGGTATTTATTTGGTTCTAGTCGGTAAGCTCCTCCTTTAATCTATCACTCATAATTTCTGTCTTGAAGATGGATCCTCGTTGGGATTCAAAATGTCAACAAGATGCACACAATATCGTAGCTCCCCAATCGCCCAAGCCAAGGCCGTTTGATTTTTATTTTTATAAGTTTTAATTTTTTAAATGTTGTTTTTAGATATTTTTTCTAAATTGATTGTCTTTTTAATATTTTTATTAAATCATTATTTTATTTTTTTTAAAATTATTATTGTTAATAGTTTTTATTTTTTTAATTTTTTTTTTCTTTTTCATATTGGTTTTTTTTTGTTAATTAAAAAAAATGTTTTAAGTTTTTTTTTGTTAAATGTTTTTTAATTTAATTGTATTGTAACTTTTAATGTTTCTCAATTTTTATTTTTGAGGATTTTTTATTTATTTTTGGTTTTCCAATTGTATATTCATTTTTTAAACCTTTTATTTATAATTTTTACTTTAAACTTTATCTTAAGCATTTTTTTTGAAAAAAAAACATAAAATGGCAATCATCTTTGAATATTGAATTCAACTCAAAAAAGTTTCATAAAATTTGTTAATTTTCCCAACTTTTTAGTATTTATTTTTTCAAAATTCTTTTAATTAACATGTCTTTTAGCTATTAATTGAAAATTAGGGGGCGGGGGGGGCGGGGGTTTTGGAATTACAGAGACATTATGGCTAGGGTTTTTGGAAATGAGTTCATTGCTATCACCTCTTTGCAAATCAATGGAGGGAGCTCCCCGGAACCAAATCGAAGGCCTCTTGTAGACGGGAGAGCTGATCTCGAACCACGGGCAACGTTAAGGAATGGACATGGAACAAGATCTGATTTTTTCGTCGTAGATCGAATCTACCACAAGTCATTTGTGATAAGTTTCCTCATGGCACGGCCTTTTCGCAACTTCGATCTTGTGACCAAGACAAACTTAGGTGGTAACAGAGCAGGGTTTGAGGGTCTGCCATCGATGGCTAGGAGTAAGCACAAAGGCCCAGAGATAGACAAGAAGGTAGTGAGTAATGCTATCAGAACAGAGGGAGATTGGAGCCAAGGTCAACATTCTCTCCACAGATCTACCGTTGTGGTGTGTTGCTCGGATCTGGCAAACGAGGTAGACGTGGGATCAATTGTGAAAACTCCTTTTTGGATCAAGGGGACTACCATTGCAGAAGTGGAAGGATGCAACGACACCGGGTATGAGGGAGAGCCATCGACAGCCAGGGTATGGAGCCGAGGATGGGTCTTTTTCTTCAGATCTGAAGTAGAGGTGTTTTGCTCGGATCTTGTCAATGGCAAAGACGTGGAATCAATCAAAAAGATTCCTTGTAGGGTTGAGGGGAATGGAATTACAGATTTGGAGGAACTAGTCAGGAATATGGCAGATGGATTGAAGCACAACGAAGACCAAAAAGCAAACAAGGCAATGGATCTCTAGCTGACGGCTAAAAACGCTTTCCGGAAGCAGAGGTTTCTGATCGTAAAAACCATACCCGTTTGCTATAAGACCATTGGAGCAGACGTAGTTGAAGCCTCTATTGCAGGAAGGAAAAACCTCTAGACGCCCCAGATTGCCAGTTCTGGTTCTAATGGGACAATTCCCAATCGATTTCAAATCTTTGTTAAAACACCCAAGGGGAAAACAACCGTGATCTGGACTTATGATAATGACAATGTTACATATTTGAAGAATAACATTCTCGTTCAGACTGGCTACCCAGCTGGGAAACAACACCTATTAAATGGGGGAAGATCGCTGCAGGACTACAGAACCATGCAAGATTACAACATCAAGCCAAAATCTACAATCATTCTCAATATGAGACTATGAGGAGGTGCTGAAAACTCTAGAACTAGCTCGCAAAATACAGGGTCTTTCAAGGACGCAGTCAAGGGCAAAGGGAAAACAAACCCCACAGCTGCCACTGAACCCCTAGGGCCTTACATTGTAGATCAAACTCCGGAGAGCCCATCTATCTCCATCGATATACCAGAAGTAAAAGCTATATACTCAAATCTACACAAATACGTAGTTATTTGCAGATTTAATGGTTTTTGGCCCAGAGCTGACGTATTGCATCAATGGATCCATACGATCTAAACAAAAAATTGTGAAATCTACCTATACCCTAAGGGGTTTTTTATAGTAAGATTTCACATAGAAGAGGAAAAGGAAATAATCCTCAACCAAGGGCCATGGTTTTGGGGCAATGCTGGACTATTCATCACTCCATGGTTTCCTGATTTTGATGCCAATACTATGGTGGTATCAAGGATGTCAGTATGGGTTAGGCTGCATAACCTCCCTTTACATTTTTGGCATCAAAAGGCTCTAACCGCTATTGGAAATACCTTGGGCAAAATCTTAAAGATTGATGAAGAGAGACACCTAAAAGAAATATTTACGTTTGCCAGAATATGTGTCAAAGTAGATCTCAACCAAGGCTTACCAGAAAGCATAATCCTGAATTTCAATAATACACAATGGACAAAATCCTTGGACTATGAGAACACAACATTCCGATGCTGGGGATGTCAACAAACATGTCACCTGTATAATGCATGTCCACGTACTAGCCCCAATAGGAGCAAACAGCAACAAAGGAAGCCGAAAGGATGGTAGAATATAGAAAATCCGGTAAAGAAGGCAGCTACAGCAAATAAAGAAGAACACAATGGAGTAGAAGATAAAATTCAAGATAATAAGGAAAAAGAGAACAACTTGGAACAAGAACAAGAACTCCAACTAGAAATAATTGGCACCAAACAAATTCACAGCCTCGAAGGATTGGATTTAGACAAGGAACAACCAACGAACATAATGGAAAACCAGCTTGCCATTATTGACTCCACTCCCAACACTGATGGTTGGCGAAAAGTGGAGAAGAAGAAGGGCAGGAAAGCTTAGGCCAGCTAGACTATTTGGCTCTTTTTTCTCGCTTTCCTGCTATCAAGAACAACTCATTTTGTTTTCTTCTTTTAGGCGGGATTGTATCCTGTGGACTCTATGATCCACTTTCATACAGTCAAATTGAATGCTTAATTGCATATATTATGTAACTTTTTATTTTAATAAAAAGTTCAATTTTTTTTGAAAAAAAAACAAAAAAAACATGTCTTTTAGCTCAACGCATTTTCATTTTTTTTTATAATAAATTTATACTTTTCCTATTTTTTTTCTTTAAAATGTTGTTTTTATTATTTTTTACAATCTTTTATTATTATTTATTTTTAAAAGGTTTTTTAATTTTTTATTTTTTTTAATGCTTTGTTTGTTCGTTTAATACTATATAAATTCTTTTCTTAAATTATGTTGTTTATATATATATTTTGATATTGTATTTTTTGGTCATGTTTTTTAATTTTTCTATGTTTTAATATATATTTTTGTTTACTTGTTATTATTTTTTAAATGTTTTTGTGAATATTTTGTTTTTGTTTTTGTTTTTTTGCAATCTTTTCATATTCTCAATATATTTGATTGGATATATATGTCAAAATAAAAAGTATGTAGAAGTAATCAGTCTAGAAGAACAAATTGTTGTTGATGGTGTACTTCCTTTGCAGTCAATAAGATTTATAGACGACAATTTTTTTTAGTAAATCTTCATAGTTTATTAAGTTTCGATTTATTAAATTCGAAAGAACTATACATTTTAATCTATATATATTATTATAATATATATATTAATATATATATTAATATATATATATATATATATTATATATATATATATATATATATGATACTATATATTTCTTAATAATGAAATATATTTTCAAACAATTGCAAATTTAATCTTAAAATTGTTTAAAAAATATCTTCAAATTTCAAAAACAATGTTTTTAAATGCATAGAGTATCAAAAATTCTAAAATCATAATACTAAATCATTATTTGTAAAGTTATTCATTCATCATACACTGAAGTGTTTCTTATTCAGTGACTTCCAATACATTATATCTTTAATAAATTGGTCATTAATATGATAACTTTAAAAAAAATAAATTCAAATAAATTAAATGGTAATAACTTTTTAAAAGAATATTAACACCATGGTTGAAAATTCAATACATTATATATTGAATAAATTGTCATTAATATGATAAACTTAAAATAAAAATAAATTCATATAAATTAAATGGTAATAACTTTTTAAAAGAATATTAACACCATGGTTGAAAATTATTGAAATTTTAAGGCTTTTCATAGAGGTAATATTTTATCTTTAATGTCATCCTTGGAATGTTAAGATTTTTAAGAGACATGATATTTTATCTTTAATACCATGTGAAAAAATCATTGGAATTTTAAGACTTTTGAGAGACATGATATTTTGTCTTTAATGTCATGCCTATGGTTGGAATTTTAAGGTTTTTCAGACTCATGATATTTTTATCTTTAACGTCATGTCATTTGTAGTGAAAAGGTCTTGAAATACATATTCCAACATCAAGGCTTTTCATTTTCAGGGTGTGTTTTGCACAAAAAAATTGACTTTTACTTCCATTTTTAAAAAATGTTGAAAATTTACCCCGAAAAATAAACGTTATTCCCGCATCAACACTTTTTGTTTTCAGGGTGTTTTTTCATGTTTTTTTTTGGGTTTTTTGGTTAGAATTCTCGTTTTGAGGTAATAGTTCTCGTTTGATCAGTAACTTTGTTGCCACTGTCGAAAGAATAGGAACTTCTCTTTGCTACTCACAAAATTAGCATTCAATTCGTTTTTTGCCCCACTAATCATTCTTTTGAGCAAGGAAATCAATCTATCCATCTTCAAACTCTCAGTGTCATACACCATTTGAAGCCTCTCAAACTTAGTCTGCAGCAAGCCAATTTTCTAATGCAAATGAATAGATTGATCATGGGAATCAACCTTGCCCATCTCCCCTGCCTGGATAATAAAATTGGTATATACTTTGTCAAGGTTGTCAAATAGACTAGCTATTGATTAAAATCATCCTTCTCTACATTGCCCGAGCGCTCCATTGTAGTTGTTAATCCAAAACATGCCCTTGCTGAAATTTTGAGAAAAAAAACTCTATTTCCTATTGAAACCAAAGTGCACCACCAATCTTTATATACTTACAAGCTTGCATCAACCAAGCTAAAAACTCTTGACATTGAATTGAAACATCCATCTACTTTACACATTCTTATTCTTTGCATAGAATTAATACTTTGCAAGTAATCTCCAACCTCATTAAATTAGGGCTCCTCAAACGTGTTATCTGAACTAAAAAATGAAAATACCAAAACATTGCATCCATCCATACTTAATACCATGATAACGAGCCTTCTACCTATCCTTTGTTACTTCTGATATGTCCATTTGTACTTCCAAACCCAACACTTGGCCATGGAGTGGAGCCAACATATCCACAAGGTGAGAGAATGAATGGCTTAATTATTATTAGTTATAGTGGGGGGATTAAATAATTATTAATATTGACATTCAAATTATAATTGGTTCATTTAAATCTAAAATATTTGATTTTTTAAAGAATTTAAAATGTTTTATACTTTGACATGTATTTAAAATTGTCATCTAATTTAGGTATGGTAAAAGAGTGTTTTCATTTTCAATTTTTTTTAGCATCATAGAGATAATGTATTATTTAAATATTAAGTTGTTTTTGTAATGTATTATATTAGATATCGTTCTTTATGGGATTCAACTGCATTAAGTAAGTCATTTGTTTATGACCATTTCCATGAGAGGTAGTCGTAACTCACTAATATCTCATGATTTTTGAATAGTCCACTTAGCACTCATTGCACTGGGTGATGCTCACAGAGGTGAAGAAGTGGGATTGAAACTAGTGAATGAATCACATAGCGCCAATCATCACTTCCGGGGCTTGCACTCAGTAACCAAGACTTCCCGCGATGTCACCTATCCCAGATTGCCTCTAGCTCATGCGCGCTTAACTGTGAAGTTTTCCCCACAGTCAAGCCCACTTAGCTTGCTACCCATTTACAAAACCTTAGCAAGTATTGTGTCTCATGGACCATTCAATACCGTCACTCTTTTAAATTTAAATATTAAAATTTTCATAATACATTATATTATTTAGAAAAATTTCCACTTAAACATATCCCAATCATCACGTATAATTTATTTAATTTTCTCACGCCCACTTATTAATAACACCATTAAACTAAGACATCTTTTTCAAAACAATCTTAAAACTAGATTAAATATAGTAATAATAACCTTTAAAAAATATTAAAAATTTATATAATAATATATATTATTAAATATTTATTCAATAAATTTTAGGTATACTAGAATAAATAATATTTTTTTCAAAAAATATTATATTATAAAAATTTAATAAAATATAGATAAAAAACTAACACAGTTTAAAGAAACGATTAAAGTATTTAATTATTTAATTTACACCAAAACATATTGAAAATTTACACTTATTGTAATGCAAATTTATAATTTATAATTTTTATTGATTTTTTTTTTAAATGAGAAGATAACTGATGATTACATAATATCCACTAAAATCAGTGTGGTGTATTATCCCTTAAGAAAGATTACAGAGATAATTGAGACCCTTAATCATTATTATTTATAGATAAAAAAGAAGGGAAAAAAGCGTTCCAGATCACTATAATTTTTGCTTACGTACAAATTAAGAAGTTGATAGTGTGGACAAATGTTTTGGAAATGACAAAGAATGTAATCCATAATTTCTATTATAAAAAAAATAATTTTAATATTATTAAACTAATATTAATAAAATAAACAAAAATAACAAATATAAATTACATTTATCATTATTAAATGAGTTTATAAAAATTTAATTAAATTTTTTTGGTTGCATACATTTAAACTTACAATACTTTTTTTTTTTTTTTCTAAGTTTGGCAGGACCTTTTCCATTACTTTTCTTAAAGGCAGGTTACATACAAGTATCAAATCGTTAGGTGGCCTCAACTGGCTTGATGGGAAACCAGATCTGTTCGCCACCTAATTGCATTATATGCCAACCAAAACTGAAAGAGTTTGATATTGTCAAACAAAGCTATATAAATCTAAATGTCATGATTCCTACTATGTGCTAAATATCTAAAGTCTGAAATTATAAACTAGAAACACTGCATATGGAAAAATATAATTTGATCCACTATTCTTCCGAAGAATCCACTGGGACCAAATCCTTCAGACTAGAACTTGTAAGTTCTCACTGGGGGATGCAAGGAATGTGGCTCTCAATGCAGCTGAGTCTACCACATTTTGTTGTTGCAGTTGAAACTGGATCTATTATAGGTCTTTTTAATTGCCTCATGCCCTTATTCAATTTGAATACATTAACTTGGAGTGATTGCCAAGGCTTTGGCTATTAGATTCTTCATTACCCAATAGAGTTAAACAATTTGTTTATATTGGGTGGATCTGCTCTGTGAATGACCCAGGTCTACAGCCAGATCTTGCCAATCACCCAAATCCACATCCGAGTCCACTGCTTATTGATTCAGATCTACCTCCCATCCCCATATTAGCTAATGAACCAACTTAATGGTGCCAATTTCAAAACATTAGAGAAAATTTCAGCCTAAAAGTGCCCATGAATTTTTCATGTAATTTCCATCTCATAATATGTAAGTCAATCAAAATCCTTTATTTAAAAAGAGGTACAAGTAAATATTTTGGAAGGACCAAAGAAAACGGTTTTTTTTTTTTTTTTTTTTTTTTTTTTTTTTTTTTTTTTTTTTTTTTTTGTTTTTTTTTTTTTAAATTGTAATTTTTTGCATATCTCCTTATTGGTTTACTCAAACTTTCAAGTGTAGACCACTCATTAGAATGCAGAATTAAATTACACTTCCAACGAGTAACCCATTATGCATACTTTGGACAGAAGACCCAGCATTGAAAAAAATTGAAGATACATTAAAAAAACTGTGTTCAACACATTTTTTAATGTATATTCAATTTTCATCAATGTGGGTCTTCTCAAAAGTATGCATAATGGATACTCGTTAGTTGTGGAATTTAATTCCACATCCAATGAGTGTCTATATTTGAAATTTGAGTAAACTTATAAGGAGATAAGCTAAAAATAGAAATAAAAAAGTAGTATTCTTTTTCCCTCCAAAATTCATAACTCTTATTTTATTATTTTAACTATTATTTTATTAGTTTTCTTTAGGAAGTACTTTTCGGCTGAAATTTCCTCTAATGACCTAGGCTGCATCATGAATAAGGTTAGAGGTGGTGCAACAACCACAGTTTCTTGAGGGTCGACAATGGGTCTAATTGGCCTTGTGGTGTGCCAATTGGTCCTACCGCGACCACAAGGTCCTCTGGTTGACGAGCTGGAGGTAGATGAATGGTGAGCCATGACTTGAACAATCACACACATATACAACTAACTATTGCAGAAGTTAAGCCCACAACTGGGCGTGATAAAGGTCGACACACAGGTGGTACCCAACTTAACTATCCACCACTGATTCCACACTACATTACTAGTATAATTGTTTATGCAAACAAATAGAGAACTATGAGATAAAGTATTACCAACCCACCGAGTGACAGGATTATAACTAGGAATGTAACGCATAGATAGGACATCAACCATGACAGTCGCCTCAAGGTAGCAAGAACCAAAATAATTAGACACAAAGAGGAAGTCTATATTCGAATTCTAGAACATATACAATAAAACCTTCAAACTAACCACATGAGCACGACCCCAAGCAAACCTATAAAGAAGTCTATCATGATTCCATACCAATGTCTGTATATACATTTCCATATGCAGAAACAGGATACCAAAATAAATAGAAAAAACACATAGATCCACAGACAATGCACCATATATAGCCAAGCTTTCCTTCCTCCTTTCATGGGTTGGAACCTCCTTGAGATCATGAATAATGAAAATACTCCGCCAACGAAGACACACATATAGAGACCAGACAAGAGCACTTATAAGATAGGAAACTACCATAAGAACATACCCGTGAGAGAAAATTGTCGAGAGAGTTGATGCCTCTATTCGCAGGCAATCCTTGTGGACATGCAAAAGTATCGAATTAATTAAATTAGGATATTTGTGTTATCTCAAGCAACTGGATCCTTCTGTAACTTTGGCTTTCGAATTTTTTCTCGGAATCTGAAATATGTATTTTAAAATGTTCCGTCTCCTTTTAAAATAATATAAATTTGATTTTAGCTACAGAGAGGAAGTGGAAGAATGTTTTAAAAACAAAAGCACGCGAATATTTCATAACCATTGTTGATATCATTTTAAAGTATAAAGATTTGTGGATGTATATAAAAACAATTATTGAGGCAGACTTCGTCCCAACACAAAAATATCCTCACTGTTCTAAGTTTATATATATATATGTTTGACTATTTTTGTTTTAAATTTTATAGTGACTATTTTCGGATTAATTTTGTTTAAAGGTTGTGTATATTATACATTGGTTTAGTTATTTTTAGAAGTTGAATTATTTATATATTTCAAATATAATTTAAATAATTAAAAAAATATATATATTTTATTTTAAATTATATAATTTAATTAAAAAAATATAAAATACTTTATATGATGAAATATTTATTTTGTTTATTTATTTGTTTTTTTAAATTAGTTTTATTCAATTTAGAAGATACAGTTTTACCAGGTATATTTTCTAAGTTTATATATATAGTTTTGAGTATTTTTGTTTTAAGTTTTATAGTCACTATTTTAGAGTAATATTTGTTTTGGAACGCGGTGTAAATATTATAATTTAATTTCAGAAAGCTGAATTTAAAAATGTTTAATAACATTTTTTTTTTTTTTTTTTTTTTTTTTTTTTTTTTTTTTTTTTAAATTTAAATTTAAAATAAAATATTTATATTATATTGAAAATATTTTATTGTATTATTTATTTTATTTTTTAAATTAGGTTTTTTATTCATTTAGAAAGATAGTTTTACCAGGTATATTTTCAAACTGTTAATTTTATTTTGGTTGGATTTATTTGGTTAGCAAATATAGACCCATATCTTTAGACAATTTATCAAACACATACAAAAACTAAATATTATATTAGTCAAAAGTGCCAAAATACATGCAAAATAAAAAAACCTCCAACATTCATGCATGATCAACAAAATTACCTAGAGCAGGGTTTCTAAGCCTTGCCCCCAGAGATGGGGGTGGTTTATACTTATAGTGGACATGGCCCTCCATTTGATTCATCCTTTCATCCAGTCTTTCTAATTTTTCCAGGATGCGGCACTTACCATGCCACATACCATTTGATCATGCAACTACCATTGATTATGTTGGATATGACCAAAGATCTTCATAAATTCCACTTGATCCCCCTGACGAGCTCTATTTAATTGTTCTAGATAAGAAAGTAGGGATTGAACTAACAAATCTGGAGAGTCTAGGGGTGTGTAGCTCCCATAGTACATGACGATGGCTGAGAGGGGGACGGGACAGAGGGTCCTTTTTGTTTCATGGAGCATTGGCAAGAGGAAATGCTCCGCCCTCCCCACCCTTCTAAATCATGACTCCCTCCTTGCCGCGAAAGCATAGTATTACAGGCAATCATGACTGATGCGACAAACACCACTAGCACAAATGAAAATGTTGCGCTCAAGCACTGGCATATCCAAATGCCAAAAGAAAAAATGAAAGGGACACAGACCCACACATCCACAAAACCCAGGTCCAACAAACAACTCACCCACAACACACCAAGTTTGAGGATCTAGCAAGAACAATAACTAAAGAACAAGCTGAAGCATACAATGCCACTTCAAGGCCAAAAGAGAAAAACAAATAGAAACTTATCCCACGAGCTACGACCACCCAAAGGCAAGAAACAAACCTCCCTCACTACAACAGACTTGGGGGACTTCCAAAGATGGTCTTAGAAAAGCAAGTTGAGAGAAAAAAACCCCAAAGAAGCACTAAAAATAGAGACCCTCGCCAAAGCTCACTCTAAAGCACCAAAACCACCAACCCAAAAGCCAAAACCTGAGAATAGGTTGTTGAGGACCTATATGAGCCCAATTACACCACAAGAGACTAGAAGCATTAGTAGCTAAGAGCAAAAACATGCTCACGGTCTCAAAATTCCATAGAGGTGAATTAAAACAAACCAAGACAACCCAAGCACTTCCAACATGCCTCCAAAACTTAAATTTAACATGAATTACCCACAATAAAAGCAATTTAATGCTCAGAGGTAGTAGGGAAACAAAATTACCGTTCACCACATGCTGAAGAAGAACATATTGTCAAGAAAGCACTAGAGGAAGTCCACAAGGAAACACATCCACGAGAAACCCCCAAACACCAACGAATCTACTACCATGCTTCCCTAGATAAAAAAACTCTGGGGCACCGCCTCCCCATAACAACATACAATGTTGATGGCCAAATCAAGTTGAGCATAATATGAAGCACCCGAGCCAGAGATATAATAAACACACCTTGACAACCTTCAAAGAATTAACCATAGACTCCTCAAGAATTATGAGTAGTTAATGCCACCTTTTGTATGCCCAAGTCTCCCACACTCCTGCATAGGCGGGTGATGCCACATGAGCCATATCGAAGATCATCCATATGGTCGTATGGATGACAAATGCGCCCACTACGCTCCACTTCTTAATGCAATATCAGCCCATCAGGGATCTTTTGTATTAATTCTAAATCCAAAATATCTTTATATAAAAAATAATGATAATGGAGCCATCCAAAATACAATTATAACATATATTTTAAAACAAAATGGATATAATGTTTAATACAATTTTGCACTTACCAATATAATTTAAAAGAGTGAGTGAAATAGAATCAACATTCCACAGTGTTATTTTTCCATTAAAAACGTATCCAACTTGTAAGAATTTAGCCAAAGAAGTTTTAAAACATGAATGATTTTTCACAATGCTAATTTCATGATTCCCCAACGCTCCAATTTAACAATGAATCATATGTTTATGATTAAGTTAAATATATTAGGAACATGGTATTAGTTATAATTTACTAAAAGCTTATTATAATTTAATTTTCAATTATTAATATATATATATAAATATCTATATATAATATATATATATATATTTATTTACTAATTTATTTTTTTTCCCTGGGCAACAGAAATCTACTTATATTAAAAAAACTGTAAAAATATTTACAAGAGGATTGAACCTCTGAGAGTGACTTAGCAACTCTCTATCAAAAATTTTCACAAAATTATCTGTTCCACTGTTTGTAAGGAACATTGTACAAATTACTGCAAGCAAGAACAGACTTCAGAGCAATTGAAAGAGATCTTACAAGCCGGAAAACCTGCCAGATTGCGTGTCATTATCAGAAATACAAAAAAATTGTGGACTTGCCACTGTCATGTTGGATTCGTCGCCAGCCTCTAAATGCTGCAACATTAGAGCCGAACAAGTGGAGCCGAGCCAAAAGAGCCGAGCCATAATCACGAACGACCAAAACAGAGCAAGAAACCTTACCCTCAAAACAGAGCTTGCTACTTGAAATTTTCTGAACCTTTCCCGGTTTCCTTGTTCGGAGCGCGCTCCCAGGTGACCTCCACACCGTCCTCGACATCTTCAGGCTTCATTCCCGGCGGCAGCTTGAGATACAGAATGTTTGCAAAGGAATTATCAGGCTCCTCATCCATGGTTTGCTTCTGGGGTGAAGTGTGCCTAATATCTTCCATCGCCTGGGGTGCCTCTGCTTTTTACTGTGCAGTGTCCATAATGTTCTTATCCTTCATGCTCCCTATCTCCTGAAGCACCTCTGCCTGCTCCTCTGAATGAACAAAAGTGCTTTCTTCGTCTAACTTGCTCAGTGACGAAGGGGCGTAAGAACTGTCTTCCATCCACCTCCTCTGCAAGGAATTGTCCGAGGTTGAAGGCGTTTGTTCCTCAGTAGCCTCCTTCAAGCTTCCATCTTCCTCATCTTCTTCCGAGAAAATGACCGTCACGAGAGCCGAAATCATAGGTTTGTTTGTCTTGTGTCTGAACTAGAACCTTGCGAATTGCACTGTGTTACTGATGGAGTGGCCCGAATCTTCCGATCTGGTCGAAGGAGGCGCACAGGCGAGAGGCAAAATACGGTGAGGGCTTTGACTGCCTCTCTCTCCAGAACCTCCCCGCTGCCCAGAGTTACGCCCACCCCGAGGAGTAGCCCTTAGACGAGGAGCCATGGAATTAATTTGATAAGAGGCAAGCGTGCTTGATGGCAATGGATGCCCCATCCTAGCCTGAAGACTATTTAACACCACAATTGCTCCACTGACCGCAACAACGTTGAAGAAGCCGGACTCATCAGTAGGGGAAGCGTCGTTGTCGCAATGCTGCACCACTACTGAGCGAATCCCATGAACAATCCCCACCGCTACATCCCGAGAGGACCTTAAGTCAGGAGCAGACGCAGGGCTGAAATGAACTGTGTGGAAAGGCCTGCTCCCGCCTTTGCCACCTTCCTCTGTCCCTAACTGACCTTCCCCTTTCTCTTCCTTGGAGCGCAAGCTCTCTTCCTGCCACCAAAATCGAACTATGGACAATGTTCTGGTTACCAGATCCTCCATCCTGTTAATTCCGCAGCGATTACCTTGGGACAGCGACTGTATTGAATGGCATTGAATGTCGTTCGTATCAGCCTGCTTAATATCCCTCACCACCTGCCTGTTCAGCTGCCCGCTATCCTCTCCGTGTGACGTGCACATGGCTCACATTGAATGTGATACTAACACCCGCATCCGGGTTATTAATATAGATATATTAGCAACACCTACCAATTCAATATATGGCCTCATTGGAAATTAGCTTGGAGAGCAGAATCTATCCCAAAAATAAATTTTTTTATATGGCTTCTCCTGAGAGGCAAAATTTTAACAGCAGAAAATTTAAGAAGAAGGGGTATCAATGGACCCTCCAGATGTCCCATCTGCTGCCAAGCTGAAGAGACGATGTATCATCTATTCATAGAATGTCCATTCGCTACCGATTGCTAGAGAAAGATGTCTCTCATTGGAGCTATAAATTGGGACCCTCAAAATACCATAACAGAGACAATATACAAGTGGAGGAAAAGTTGCCCTTGGAAAGAAAAAAGAAATCACTTGGTGAAAAGAGTATGGAATGCTCTTTCCCACACCTTGCTATGGTGAATCTGGTTTGCCAGGAACAAATTTTTTTTCCAAGATAAGAGTACAAATACTTGAACCACTTGCAACAAAGCCAAAACTCTTGCCTTGGAAACTATCTCAAACAACACCAAAGGCAAAATCGATGCTACACAGTACAGTGTTGAGGAGCGAGATATAATTAGTTATGTCTTGCACAGGAAGTGCAAAGTACCAGAAGGCAATAAGAGAGAAGCTCAGAACAAAGAAGAAATCAGGTCTTGGAAAATCAGGCTAAAAGAGCAGGACTTCGCTAATTAGATTCAAAAGAGTAACTTCTATTCCATTTTTTTCGATGGGGCTTCCAATCGAATCCTGGGATAGCTGGAGCAGGGGGATTGATCACAAATGCCAAAGGGGAATGCATCCTCCACTATGAGTGGAGTCTTGGGGAAGTCTCGAACAACAAAGCCGAAGCTCTGGCTTTGTTCCAAGGTCTAACCCAGTTAGGCAAAATGGGAATAAAAAAAGCTCAGGTATTCGGGGATTCCTCAATTGTAATCCGATTAATGGCGCAACAGCAAAATTCCCCCAACATTCTACTCCAACAAGTAAATAAATGAAATCAATTCCTTCATCATATGATGGATGACATCCAATATTTCCACATCCTCCGAAATCTCAATAAAAAAGCAGATGAACACGCCAACAACACGTGTGGAAGACCCGCCAGTACCTTCAGATGCAATTCCAGGGAATCGATCCAATTTCTACCATGATCACAATGGATATCTCCTGCTTCAAGCTCAAATCCGGTGTCAAGCCTGGTAATCGTCCTTCTTATTAGGCCAGAAACTAGATTGTCATCAGCATAGGGGAAATACATGGACGCGACGGCTGTAGAAGGCACAATAACCAGGTTAAATTCATCATGCCCGCCGGCATATCTTTCACCAGATCTGTTTCTCTGAGACACTTGATCTCTTCTCAGACTTGCCAGCAGACTTCCCTTCAGCCTCCCGTGACTAGTTAACCTGGATCCTGCCTTTTTGATCACCAGCTCTGCTATTTAATCAACATCCCTCTTCCCTTCTCTGGCACTATCTTTCTCTCTTTCGCGAATCCCTCTGTCGTGAATCCCTCTCTTTTCCACAACAAGCCTTTCTTATCCCCTGGTCCTTGCAGAAAGCTCCCTCTTCTCTGTCTTAATCTCAGCGATTCCTCGGGTTTGAATGTCTGGAGTATAGCAAGTCGTTGCTTCTTTCAGTTGATCTGGATTTATGCTGTGCTTCTCATCCATAGCACCCCAAAGTCCACTCCTATGTATACCTTCCCTGTTTTATGTGCTTCCTGGTCTCTTCTTATAATCTTAATTCCCGCTGCCATTCCTATCTCACCCGTTCAGTTTGACTGCTACGTTTTTACCTCTCTGCTCCCTCCTTCCTGTTTCTTTTCCCCCTTATCAATCCCAATGGACCGAAGTGAAGATTCTTGCATTGTTCAAATTTGCAAGCAGAACTCGAAGAAGTTAGAGCCCAGCAGCGCATTTTGGAGAATCAACAAAAGATCCTTGAAACAAGGCAGGAAGACCAGAACCGTATTCTGAATGAAAAATACAGAGCTGAAATAGATCTGTTTTTGCACAGGGTGTCTTCATTGCATGAACAGTTTCGTCATTTAGCAAATCGTTGCAGCCATGCAGAAGAATCAATTTCAATACTGCAATGGATAATGGATAAACGAAACAAAGCGGCACCCAACTCCTCAAGTGCAAAACAACCAGAAGCGGACCCGAACCCGGAGGAGTCTACTGCAAGACAAATTAGCCATATCGAAATCGACTAAAATGGTCTTTAAATGTAAATTTTGGTTAGGACAGTTTGTAAGAATCTATAGCAGCTATAGTAGCTTTAGAATCAGAACAAGTAGGACAAGGGTAATAGCGAGAGTCTCATTTTGTAACTCTATTAACCCAAGCTGTATCCGGCACTTATTGTATCTTCAGAGATCTGACTCCTCTTTTTCTTTTTATTTCAGACCTTAATATAGCACCCGACTTTGTAATTATAAATAATATAAATAATATATTATAAGTATAATATATATATATATATAATACTATATATATAATATAGTAATATAGATTATATATATATATATATATATATATATATATATATATATATATAGTATATATATATATATAATATATATATTATATATCTATATATATATATATATATCTAATATATCTAAATATATATATATATATAATAATATATTTTAAAAGAAAAAAATAGAGTTTTGTATTAATGAAAGTGAGATCTAGCTCAAACCGATACATTTATTCTGAGAACTAATTTTAACCAAAATGCTTTAAAGTTTAGATTAGAACAAGTAGGTACAACCCAAAACCTTGCACCAACACACCCTTCCACATGGAGTTTAGTTACATTCCAAATGAATACTTTCCAAAAAACCCCTAAAATCCAAATATATTTGCAGTTTATTCCTTTCTTAACATTTTTGTTTTGTGTGGTTTTTCGTCTTTCTTGGAGAGTTTCCTTTTTTTTGTTAAACTTGGCTCCAACCCAAATTTCCAATTGTTTCTGGAGGATCAACCATTTTTGAAAAAATTATGTTGTCCATTTCCTTCTTTTGCACTAAAAGAGGAAGAGCCTCTTCCATTTCATCTTCCCACATCGGGGCCTGATAAATATTATCTATTGACATCACATCTTTGGGGAATGAATTTAGAGCTTTACCTTTATCCAAAATTGAAGGAAATTTCACTGCAAGAATTCTACCATGTGGAGCCAACAAAGAGATCGAGAAGGGATTTTAAGAAATTGCTATGTTGGGGATCTATGCTTCACTAATTAATAGTGACAATTTTGTGTTTGAAACAATTGACTCCTAATATTTGATATATGAATTCCCACTAGATTCCTCTTTTTGCGAATTGTCGTCTTTGTAGGGTGTTGGAGGAAGATCCATTTTATAGATTGTATGGTGGTCATGGTTGGCTCCATCCCACTAATGAAGTTTTCTACTAGATCTCATTGCTTTGTTCTTCCCAACTATGGGACAAGATTTGAGAGTATGACTAGTCTGATAATGGGCTCTACAACAAAAAGAAAGTTTTCATATTCTAGTTTTTGCATCCAAGTATATCCAAAACCTGTTAAATTTATTTTAGGAGGAAACCCTTTACTTAAGTCCATTTCCACACATATGTGAGCATATGTGGGCTTTAAGTAGAACTATGTTTCTTTGCGTCAACAATAGAATTTTCCTAAAGTGTTTCCAATTACAGTTAAAGATGCAAGGTTCAACAAATGCAAAGGAAGGTTGGGGAGTCTTACCCAAATTGTAGTTGTTGATATTTAAGCCTAGATTAGATCGAAAAAGGGAAACTAAGGTTGTATAGAGATCCCTACGCTACCCCAAAACCATGGACCATAGTTGGAGATTAGAGCTTTGTCATTTTATTTATTAAACATTTCTATAAAAATCCCCTATCTAATGGATAAATGTTCAAATCATATGAAATAAGAGGCTACCGCTACACTAAAATCTAGGAGTAGAGGTATATAAGCCTTGGCCACATATCATTGAAACTGTAGATCATTTTGGCTCTGAAAAAAATTTAGCCTCATTAAGAGATAAACCATAAGAGTTTTAAAGATTATAATCACAAAAGAATGGGATCCAAAAGCAGAGCTTAAAGAACTATTGGGAGCAGCTTTCATAATTTCTCTAAAAGTTAGTGGAGACGAAGGTAGATGAGAGCTCACTCAGTTGGAGGGAGGGGAAACACTCAACCCACCGGGGGGAAAAGTAAAGGAAAAGCCACACTTGAAATTGTAGATGCAAAGGGAAAAATATCCTCCAAAGCAACACAAGTGTTGGAAATAATACTGAGAGG